>CABFOQ010022249.1:70189-81177 GCA_900660455.1 Gephyroberyx darwinii
AGTGGATACCGACGAATGTCTTCATGTTTTACCACCCAGATAGATGTGTTGTGTTGGTTGTGTCTGCTTGCATGTGTATTATTTTTGTGTGTCCGTCCACCAAGATATCTTCACAACCATTCGTGATAGAGCCATGAAGCAAAAGCAGAATGGGACAAACCCTTACCCTGATTGACCTGAAGGGGATGCAATGAAGGAGTGGCAGTTTGTCAAATCACCGTGAAATGTGAGACATTGATGAGATGTAAGGAAAGTGCTGCAAATTCATTTCATCAACCCTCTTGAGGCGCCACAAATGCCTAAAGTATTTTGCTCAATTTAGTAATTTGATATTTAGTTTGTTTTTAATCAGTACATGTGGTTGCAGCCTATTACATAATTGCTTATAAACCAAAGTGGTTTACATATTATGATGAAAGTTATAAAACACCTCAGGATCTCTATTTTCAACATTTTCATACCAGCTTTTATAGATGACTTAGATGGGAATAGCCATTGGCAAGCTCAACCTTGTTCTAAACATTAACAGACTCCTTTGGCCTGGATGTTTCATTCCACCTTCCTCAGATCCCTTATCTCAGTAGAGTTCCCCCTCACTTTAAAAACTCACAAAGGTTTGTCGTAAGCCAATATTCTTATCATTATTTATGAACGTAAACATGTTAGGAAACCAGCGAACCGAGACTCCAGTGATGTAATACGGCTGTAGCCGCTCTGCAGATGAACTGTGTCATCTCATGCAATGTGTGAAAGTTGACATCCAAATGAGCATCACATTCTTGTCATGCCGTTGACTTTCTCTTTTTGTGGTTAAGGGAGACAGCAGTAACTGTTCACTAATACATGACATGGCTTGACTGTCCTGAGGCACATTTCCCCCTTATGACTCAAAACACAGCAAACGTTTCATATTTTCAATGACATGTGCCTCTGAGTTAATGGGGTCTACTTTTTACCTTCGTCTCCGGACTGGAGCTTCCAACACCTTATGGTGAGACGCCTAGTCCATCACACTCTTTCAAAACATAGAAACACTGCTGTCCTTGTCACCACATACTTTATTGCATATTCTTACACACAAATAATTCACTGTAAGAATTTACTATTGCTCTAAGAGGAATTGTTGAGGGATGGGAATTCTAGTCTTTGTGGAGGGATCTGGGATTGATCTGAAATGCAATGTAAGGCATGCATGCCTTACATTGCATTTCAGATCAATCTCCATGAACTGTGAATTGACCTGAGGCTTGTTTGTTATGGCAGTAAGAGGCTACCGTAACAGAGAGGCTTTGAACGATGCCTGAGCTGAGGCTTTATGTGGGATTTGACGGTCTAACTGTGCAGTGAAATCTCCAGGGCTGTAGATGCAGCAGTGGTGACAACCAGCTCAGAGGCTAACCTAACAGTGGGACTTGGCACCAGGCCCCATGACTAAGCTCCGCTGGGCTGACTACATTCGGTTTGCCTTCCTTATAAGGCATGCCCTTCCACTCTGTCCCAAGATGAGCCCTCTTCAGTACCACAGCTGGCTCTCCACCATAGATGTGCCAGTAATGGATATGGTGGAAAAATACCAAGTTTATTCTCTCTGGACTGCCCGTGTTAAATGCTGTCAGGCTCATGCAAAAAGCCAAAACACACATTGACACATAGACGTGCACAAAATATAGCTGTGACTCAGTGTTCTCTCTTTTGGTTTTTCTCTCTGGTGTCTCTGTGAGTGAGAACTTTAATGGGTGACATTGTTTGACACAGCACAGGCAATGCACAGATCCTTGAAAACACACCACACTTGCACAACATCAAATCCAGTCAATGTACAGTCAAAAACAGTCAAAAACACTAAAACATGACAGAGCATCATGTTAGTCAGGATCTTACCCTGCCTTGGTACCTCATCCTGTCCTGATCTTGCGGGGATCAGGGTGAACTGAGCTGGTGGTTCCCCCTGGGCTGGTACTCCTCCTCCTGTGTCAGACAGACTCCTTAGCAGTAACTTCTCATCCACCTCTGTCCATGAGCAACAGACTTAACTTAATCTTCTTCTTCTCCTTCTCTCAATGACTTCTTCACTGTCTCTCAGCCTTTGCCTCCTTCTCTACGTCTCTCCCGGTCACCGGTTGGCTTCCCTATGAGGACATAGCACACAAACTCAAAACACCAGCACCTCCTCTTGTTTATACCTACAATCTATCTTCCCTTTTGACAGGACAAATAAACGTCCGCCTCTCCACGACTCCCTCTCCTTCCCTCTAAACTAAAGCATGAAACAAGGGCAGGAACTCCACTCACACGTCACACACTTGGACTTGAAAGAGAAAAAAAAAGAAAGTCAAGGGAAAGTATGCTGTTGGGTCATGCAAAAAAAGAGCCAGAAAAATAGAGAGCTGAAAAAGTTTGGAAAATTTTGCTAAGAGCCCAAAACTGCAAACATGTAATCACAGTACAACTACATAAAAAAAAAGAAGAAAAAAAAAGAAATCACATGATGAGGCCTCGGTGCATTCTTTCTTCGCCTCCCTCCCTCCCTCCCTGCCTAGGTTGCACCCTCCCTTTTCTCCCACAAGCTGAGACAGATTCATATGGGATGAGAGTTATGGAAGTGTCTCACCAGCGAGACTGAGTGGCTAACTCCCTCCATGGCTGTCGTCTGGTGATGAAATAACTTACTTCATCATCATCAACAGATCATTTCACATTTTAAAGTCACTTCTTAATCTGCTGTTCGATTAAAATTGTGAATACTAGTTTGCTCGATTCACATTGCTGCACAAGATATAACTCCTAAATACCACAGCATAATGTCCTGTACCGACCATCAGGTCCCTGCCTCCCTACGTCCTCTCTGTTCTGAACTTTTCGGGGAGTGCCGTGGCCAAGGCCACCTCGTCTCTGTGAGAGGACAGTGCCCTCCTCTGGTTTCCCTCTCCTCCACAGCTTTCTTGTTTTTCAATACTACCCCATTCTTTCTCACTCTCAGCCTCAGTGCCTCACTCCATTTCCCTTGCCAGCATCATCAGATATCCAACCTTAAGGAATCTGAATAATGTTACCCAGATGGAGAAAGTCTCTCCCTCTCTCTTTTTTTTTTCTCTATCTCTCTCCCTCTCACTACTGTCTAGAACAAGGAGAATACATTTCTATGCTGCTCACTCCCCACCAGTCGAGCATATACAGTATATGTAAGAGACAATTGGAAATGTCTCCTTTTACTATATATGACATCCAATGGGGTTCACCCTGTGTTCACTCACCATACCACAATGTTGCCTTAGCCCGATGTCCCCTCAGAACTTTATTTTTGAAAATGTAGGCCCTGTGTAACTGTTGACTGTTCCGTCCCCTCAGTTTTAGGCCCTGTGTTCACACCACCGCCACCTCAAGCAACTAGTCACTGGAGGTCTGTTTATTTTCTATAGAGCCGAGCAATCAAAAGAAACTCGGACAATGTGATTCCGGTGAGTTGGCGCGGAAAAGGTGACTGCTGCTGAACGTCCGGGATTGTGGCGCTTCCTGTTTCCCTATCAAAGTGAAACAGTGTTGTGAAAAACTATTCTGTCCGCCGTGATCAAAATGGACAAGAGGTTGGTCCCAGGTAGATTTATGATTTCTACTTGAAAGGCTACGGAAATAAACACATGACAAATGATGTGTGGAGAACAATTATGACTATTGTTGGGGTCAGTGCTTTGGAAATATGTTAGAGAGTTTATGTTCACTGGCAGTTTTATTGTTATATTTTGCTGTTATGGGCTTATATTTAACTTTAGTATTCAATAATTTGTTTTTTCAAGATTTATTTATATATATTGCCAAACTTTCGTAGCTGCAAGACCACTTCAGAGCTACCATGGGAAATGCCCTGACCACCCAAATATTTGGGTGGTGTGTGTGCACAATCAGTATTCAGTTCCCTCTGCTAAAATAATATTGGTGTTGTTGTAAATGATAAAATATCCAGTACTTATTTTATATTATTGTGTATGTATGACAGACAAAGAGTCAAGAGAGAAAAATCTGACAGCTAAAAAAACACAGCTGTTTAAAACCTACTAAGAACACCAGAACGAGAGCTTCATAACGGTGGTTATTCTTAGTATTCTTAGTAACTCAAATGTCTCAATAGCACAGGGAGAATGCACTATCTTGAAGAAGACTACTGTCACCAGGCTAACCACCACAAGTCCATCCCCGCCCAATCTCTGTGGTTTCATTATATTGGCATGAAACATCTTTTATTTTTACACTCTGGTGTGGCAACTAGGACCTAAAAAATGAATGTGCAATAGTGATTTCACATCAGTGATTGTTGCAAAATAGGCAATAGATCAAGGATTTGCTCAATGACAGCTAAATTAGGACATTTAAGTAGAAACTAGCATTTATATTTCCTTGCATCTTCTCTAAATTTGCACTGTCAAACTCATGATCTTAGCACCTACATGTTAGAGATGTTTGCGATTTTGCTCTGCAACAGCCGTCTGAGTAAGTAACAAGTTAATGTGTGCTGAAACTAAGAGATCCTAATACCACTTCCATACTCCAAAAAGCACCAGAAGCATCTCATGTGCCAGTTTCTAAACCTGCGAGCAGTAAGCTGTCAGGCAGACTTCAAAGTCTGGTGAGATCTCTCAGGAGCTTCTCGTGAATCTGAGGGATGAGATGAAGAGAACTTTTCCTCACAACACTGGGAGCTGTGATGTTCTGTGGGTGCAAGTGGGCTTGCTTTCAGGGAAATGAGTGGCTGCAAGTATTATGTTGAAGAGATATTGATTAGCCGTCTGTGTTTCAGGCTAAGGACCAAAGATGACAACCAGTATTTGTCTGACAGCCTCACCAAGGAACGCAAAGGAG
Source organism: Gephyroberyx darwinii (assembly GCA_900660455.1). Taxonomy (NCBI): domain Eukaryota; kingdom Metazoa; phylum Chordata; class Actinopteri; order Trachichthyiformes; family Trachichthyidae; genus Gephyroberyx; species Gephyroberyx darwinii. The sequence goes on from CABFOQ010022249.1 coordinate 75,044, forward strand.
CTACCAGTACAATTTGATTTGATTTACTGAAGAGCAAAAAAAGTGACAGGATGCGTTTCCTTTAACATCCTTGCAAGATTTATTTTTAAGTCTTGTTGACTCCATACTGCCATTAAGAACCCATGTTAGTATCTGTTGTCAGAGAGTAATTGGAACAACATTTGAAGATACACTATTCCTTGGGCGTATTCAGGTATTTCTATATCTACAGGAAGTGTCAACATCCTCAGACTTTCCTTTTGAAATGTGGAAAACATGAGGGTTATTCTCTTCTAACACATCTGGTTCCTCTACTCTGGAAACTTTACAAACAACAAGCATCTGGCACAATGTTACTGTGAGCCAAATCATTCCTCAAAACGAAACGATACTAAAGTTCCACTTGAAACTTAGAGCTCCCAAAGAGCCATCTTCATCCCCTGAACTAATGCTCTATCACCTCTCCTTATTTTCCAGTTGAGTTTTTTTCATTGAGTCTTCCTATCTTTGTTTTACAGTTCCTGTAAGTACGATTTCCTTCCTAGCTGTTTCCTGGTGGTCAAGATCTTCCTTCATGGCCATTTGTTGGAGCTCACTTCTAATCTGACCTGTTCCATTTTTAATTTCAGTTCCGCCTCCTGCAAGTGCACATCTTCAGGCCTGAAATGGTTTATTCCCTCATTTAGTTCAGTCTCAGAAATGCAGTGGACCCATTATGCCATGTTTGATTAAAGGTGAAACTAAAACAAATGTTGCTTAAAGTGGAAGCCAAGACTTGCCATCAGTGTAATTGCTATTGGATCCTGGATTGGGGTGATTAAACTAAACCCACTTCCTCTCAGCAGTACCCCCACCACCTCAGCTATCGCTACACCACCCCCCACGTCTAGCTCACTGCCAAAAAGCAATAATATAAGTTTTCTTACATCCTTGGCAAATGGGAAAGATATCTCCAAAGAAACTCTCTCCCTTCCCGTCCTTTTAGTATCATGTGTAGCTAGGCTCTCTCATTGTGCAGAGTGAAAGCTGCGCCTGACTTCAATTTCTGAAAATGACAGGAAATCACATTACAAACTCCAAAACAACTTCTGAACATCTCACATGTTATGGACAACATCCAGAACATCTAGCAGAACCTACTAGGTGATAAACATCCTGCCTTCATAACAGCTGTGTCAGTGGTTTGAGTCTTTGGTTAAAGAGTCATATGGTTTTCCTCTGTTTTGTCTTTTAACTGTTATGGTTTTCCAATTCAATAGAACAATGAATCATAGAGGAATGATGACTTGTTTGGGCGGGGTGGAAAATGGGTTTCTCTCCCTTCCCTCTCTCTTCTCTCCCTCTCTCTCAAACACACACACACACACACACGGAGACAATACACGTGTGCTGACAGAATTAAAGTGATGGTGGGTATCAGATATAATGCTTGGCACAGAGTACCGAGCTCGTCTATATCTCAAACTGCTCCTAGTCCCTCTCTAATTTTTCCCTCTCTTTCTTTTTCTCCCGTACTTTAGCTGATCATGTTGCAGTATGCATGCTTCAATGGGGATTTATGATGAAGTCATTTGTCAATAAAAAATGTAGAATATATCTGAATGCTGTTCGAGTTACCTTCTAATCTAGCCTGGTATAGTCACCATCTCCCGCTCATTGTCCATCTGCGCTGGGTTCCCTCAGCACCCATCTGCTGTTCCCCACCCTTTCTACCCCGCTCTCACCTCTACACCTTCTCACCCCCCATATCCCTGTTACAGCACAAAGGCTACTTTATAAATTGATCAAGGTGTAAAACAACACCTCACAAACCAGCAAGCTGTGATAACACATTTGTGCATCCTTTAGGAATTTAGAAACAAGCAAAAAGCAAGATGGCCAAAAAGGCTGAAGGTGACATGATATTGTAAGAATAGTTTAGGTTGATTTTAAGCCCAGTCCATCAACAAATGGAGAGGAAGAGGAAGAGTTTTCAGATCAGTGATGTAATTTACTTGATTTGCATGATCACTGGCATATTAAGCAGCATGAGCTTATCACTGAGATCACCTCTACTCTTGGTGCTTTACAATGTATAGGATGGCTTAGGGCTCAGCCTAGTGGCAGTAATACCAACTACAGCTCTGTTGTGTAGTTGTGAAGTTGAATTTTTGTTTTCAAGTATTCAAATTATCCTGATTATGTGTGTTAGTATGTGTTATGTGTGTATGCTCCTAGATTTAGTAGACATATATATAGTGGTGTGGATATACCACCATAGGCTATGTGCCACACATCCTTTTGTCCTTTTTTGAGTATAGGCTATTTATAATAATAATAATAATAACAATAATGATAATAATAATAATAATAATAATAATAATAATAATGTTGTGTATTGAAATTTACATTCTATCGATTTGACAATAATAATTTCCCACGTTTGGTAATGTATTGGGCTATATTGGGTCAGCTCATTTCTGGAGTTCTATAAACAACCAGGCACGACAAAAGCCAGCTAGCTAAAAAAGATTGTTGTGGTGTGGCTGTAGGTCCATTAAAAGTGAATAGTCTGATAAGGTAGTTTTGTTTCCAAATTTAGGTTATGTCTTGTCTTTAGCCCTAGTCTCTAGCATCAGAATTAGCTCAGTTAACCTGAACAAACTGTTAGCTAGCTAACTGCTCCAGTTGTGTCCCTTTATGATGGTGGTTATACTGATGCTGTTCTTTTTCTTTCTTTTTTTCTTTTTCATGGCCCTGAACCATTTTAAAATGGGTCACTCTAATGTATGAAATGTGCCATATAAAATTGATTTGATTCAACTAGAGACGTTAGCTAGTGTGCTAATCAGGTGTGGTTACAATGAGGCAGTGATGTTTGGCTGATGAAATACTACTAATACTACTTACTAGCTGATATTGTCACAACACAAAACCAATCAGAGATGAAATGATCGATTCCCAATTAAAACAGCACATAATTCAACCTTTTCCATTTAATTCTGTTGAAAGTTTAGAAATGCAATCAGCTGTTTACAGCCACTGAGGCTATAAGGGTAGGATTTTATGAGAAAAAAAGTATTAATTGAATTGTATTCTTGTCATGGTGGAAAAACCTCTGAAACAGCATTGACATTATGCGACAATAAAACTGCACTAAAACCCAGGTTGTTCTTATTGTTATTATTAATACGTATTCATACATACTTGTGTGGAATTCAATCAAATATTGTATTGGAATCAATTCAGGTAGATGATCAGTGGCATATTGATCAATTCTACGATAAATATGTAATCAAATAACCTTCCCTGGTATCTGATTTTTTAAATAAAGGACCAATAGCGGCCCAATGTACCGTCTAGCTTATATATCAACCTAACTGCAGCCAGCAGGCTCATGTATATTTAAACACGTTACAGCTTCCTCTCGTGCTTGTTAGTCTCATCATGTTGATTTCTTTAGCTCAGTGTTTTTTGTAGTCCTGCAGTAACTCAGCTGTACAGAGGCCAAAGGACTTGTCAGCTTGCATGACATCACGGCTAGGTTTCCCAAAGCTCCATCTCCTCTGATTGATGAAACTGCGAAAAACAACCTTCCCCTCCTAATCTCGCAACAAACTTCAATTTGCCGCCCACACGGAAAAGAGCTAAGTGTTCCAACGCATTTAAGCTTTAAAGCGAGTTGAGGGTGAAGAAATTAGTTTCCAATTGTCTCAGGGTTGTTGAGCGCTTTGACTTTCCCCCCGTGAAGCCAAGCTGGCACTCTTTTCTCCCCTCGCTTTCCTGTTCTCCAAATTGAGTAGGGAATTTGCCATGTCTCCATCCGCAATGTATCGCTGCATCGTGCAGTTCAAACAGTGTCTGGGGATGTCATATGGAATGATATAATCAGAGGGAAGAAGAAGAGGATGGAGCGTGAGCAGCAGCACAAGAAGGGAGAGGAAAGCATAAAGGGAGAACATTGTAAGGGTCGTAAACAAAAGTCACATGAACTCGCAAGGAGTTTGTTTATTGGACAGAGTTTCAGTAACCTGTCATCCCACGAGATTGGAAATGTTGGCATTCCGGGTAGCAGGAGGAATCAAAGCTAATCTGATTGCAATCCCTGTAATTTTAGCTGAACATGATGGACTTTTTGTCTCTATACTATAATTTCCCTTCTCTGGGGTTCATACTAGTTAAAAGAACACATGAAGAAACATCTGAATATGGGCATCAGTCCAGACTGCGGTTTGCCTTCACTTCATGTTGTTATGCTAGGCTTTCCAAGCATGAGGAACTGCTGGCTATCAGATGTTATCTATCATCTCCTTGTACCTGTAGCCCAGGTGAGAAAAGGCTGGGTTTATTACCATTGTTGCATGCATTTAATTTTACTGTGTCAATAGATGTTTGCTAATGTCTGAGGTTCGCATCCTGTCTACCTTAAAAAAAACTAAGCAAGTTTGATTAGAATGACAGACATAAACGCGGTACAATTTATCAATGTATGGCATATAAAAGTGTTTATTGGTTAATGTCAAATCAGTCAGGGCAAATCTTTGTGATTGGATGAGGGGAGGATGAGAGTTCAGGGAAGTCGACTCTGAGACGTTGATCAAAGGTGTACGAGGTATGTGAATGGAGAGTAGATTGAAGTTGTGTAGCTGATACGAGCTCCCGTTTTAGCGTAGTTTGCTCGTCCAGTTGGCTAGCTAGTCGCTCCCGGTTAGCTGGGTTAGTGTAATCTTTAGTGACAGCGGTTTTCATTTGAATTACGGACAACACGTATAGAAGTCGACTCGGTTTATTAGTACGGTTGAGAGACGTGTTTTGTACGACCACGCGTGTGCTTTACGGGTTAGCTTGCTAGCCCAACCTGCTAGTGAGTTGCTTTATAAATTCGGGTTTTCTCACTGTCTTGCTAGTCAAATATGCTAGCGAGTTAGTTCATCTGTATTGTTTGTAGTTGTACTTGTGCCTCGTTTCGGTGAGTCAGTAGCTCGTGGGAATACGCCAAGTTTAGGATTCGGCGGTTCATCGACCAGGTAGCGCTCTGTGCGACATGGGCATGTGTATGGGCTTATTTTAATGCCAGTTTAATGCAAGTTTGTACTTGTAAAACAATTTTGTACTTGTAAAACAATTTTGTGCATTTGTAAAACAATTTTGTGCATTTGTAAAACAAAAGTTGTTAACTTGTAAAACAATTTTGTACTTGTAAAAATATTTTGTACTGGTGAAAAGATATAGTTGTGCCGTAAAACTCTATTTGCATGTGCACAATTGTTTTTTATAACTACACATCATATTACAACTCGCTTAAACTAGGAGTGCACAACTTTTTCTTTTTGGCAGTAATGTTGCGGCGAGTCAACTTGTACTCTAAAATGGGTCAACCTTTTTCTGTCTTGACCAATCAGTTCAGTCTCCCACACTAGATGAAAAGGAATGATATCATTAGCTGGATTATCCGTCAATCACACACATTTCGCCAACTGCCCTGAAACACCCAAGTGTATCAGTCTGCGGCCTGCAAGACAGAGGCGTGTCGAGTAAGGGGCGTAACATGTCGAGTAAGGGGCGTAACATGTCGAGTAAGGGGCGTAACATGTGGTGACGTCACTACCGACTACGTCACTACGCCACGCCCCCCGTCACTACCGACGACGTCACTACGCCACGCCCCCCGTCACTACAAGGCACGCCCTACACACGGTTCTTAAAGGGATATGAGCCCAAGTAGCTACTAATACAATTACATTACATTACAGTCATTTGGCAGACGCTTTTATCCAAAGCGACGTACAATAAGTGCATTCAACATAGGTCGGTAAGAGAACTACTAGTCACCAGAAATCATCAGTGCATTTCCTTACTAAACAAGCATTTAAGAGCATAACCAGTGCTAAGGTATAAGTGCAGTAACATTAGCTACCTACTTTTAAGTAGACAAGTGAGACAAATAAGTCGATCAAATAAACAAGAGCTAAGACAAAATAAGTAAGTCAGATAATCAAGCGCTAATAAACAAGAGCACAGGAACACTTAAGAGGAAGGGTCAGGATAGTGTTTCCTGAAGAGGTGGGTTTTCAGCCTGCGGCGGAATATGGGCAGCGACTCTGCTGTCCTGACATCAGTAGGGAGGTCGTTCCACCACTGTGGGGCCAGGACAGAGAAAAGCCGTGACCGCATAG
>CABFOQ010022250.1:0-11539 GCA_900660455.1 Gephyroberyx darwinii
GACGGTGTTTGAGCGTCCCAGGCTGTGGGCCACAGCAGCCTCGAAGGTCAACGTCTCCATGGGACCAGAGGGGTCTGGGCTGTGGTCGTCCTCTTGTGAGGCCAAGAATGGCTCTGAGGGATAGCGTCGAGGCGGGGACTGATGCCGGCTAGCCGCACTCTGTCTCTCACCTGTTACCCCCTCTTGACTCTCCCATGTGGGCTTACCCCGCCTCAGGGTCTCCGGGCTACCCTGTTCATCCTCATCTTCACCGACGGAGGGGTGCGTGCGACACACAAGTGGGGAGTAGGAGATGTGAGGGCGAGAGCGCGTCGGGGTCTGTGATAAAGGCCGTCGGCCGCTGGGGGTACTAGATTCTGATGTGGAGGGCACTGGACTTTCTGAGCTGTTGCCCTGGAGACAGGAATAAAAAATAATAAAAAATAATAATAATAATAAAAAGCAGGTTGGGTGATTTTTCAGGAAGTCCTCCTGACTATAGAGTGCACTTTTTGCCCCCTCATTTTTAATTTCACAAGCATTTTAGGAACTTTCACAGACATTTTTGCCCCAAGACCCCGATCAATTTCTGACCCTGCTGCGCTGTTGTCCAGGTTATTATAGTTCCATATGTACAGTATGACCTACCTGTTTATCTTGAGGGTGTGCTCTCTCTACGCTAGAGCAGCGTGAGGGCTGCAGGCTCCTTTCTTCAGAGTTACAACGAGACGTATCTGGAGAGAGGAGGTGACAACGTTCCTTGGACCGGCCACGCTCCCTGTCCCTGTCCCCCTGCTGCCAGTGCTCAGACCGGGAAACTAGAGGACAGATAGCCAGGAGAGGAAACGGAGAGGAGAAGGGTGGATAAAGACGCACAATATTCTGTTTTTCATAATATGGCTCTAGTGCTGAACACAGACTTGTGTACACAACCTGATATGATAGTGAAGGATGTAAAGGACTAACCAGCAGCTTTGTAGCTCTTGTGACGAGGTCGATACAATCGCTCAGGACTTTTGTCCTCCTGCCATAGTCCGTTCACCCGCTGATCCGCAACAGTTGATGCAGAACGCTTCATGGAACCACTTGAAACCTCTGTCTGCTTACACATGCGCACACACACACATGCGCACACACACACACACACACACACACACACACACACAGACAAACATACAGATGTAAAGCGTCATAGAAGTAGATAGCACATGCACAGAGAATACATTCAGCATAACTGAGTTAATACATTGGTGGACCAATGGAAAGTCTTTTTAAATTCCTTCCCATGCTCTTTGGTGAATGGAAAATCTATCCTAATAGATTGGTGAGGTTTAGCTTCCTCTTCCTTCTATGCTGGACAGTGAAATTGGTGAGAGAGGTCAAGGTAAGAAGTTGAGGTATCAGCATCCCAAGTTCGTACACCATTCTGAGTGACACGTCATTGAGCCTTAATCAGACACCCAAAGTGGCAAAAGACTAACACAGACCAAAACCCTTTTCAATGGAAAGTATTGCTTCATCTTGGTCATCTTGTCCTGGACACATGCACATATAAGGCTCAAGGCTCAAGGCACAAAGACTTAAGAGCCCATACAGCCACTGAAGTCCTCAAGATCCAGTGCAGAGGCTTAATCATGGAAGATGTATATTCAGAGGGCTGTACCTGTGACTCTACAGCCAGACGGGGCATGGAAGAGGCCCGCACACACAGGCCCCTCCCTAGCGGGAGCTCCAGTGGGGCTTCAATCACCCTACTGCACTCCCCCACCTAGGTGAGTACAGAGACAAAGAGAGGAGGGCAAGGAGAGACAAAGGACGAATCAGGCTGGTCCATACCAGGACTGCCTCTATACGGAGATCCAATTTGGGAAAGAGGGGGGTGATGAAGCCGTTTCATGACTGGGCCATCTGTCATAGTCATCACCATTGCCATCATCATTGCCATCGCCATCATCATCCAATCAGAAGCCATTCCAGCCAAAAACGGACAGAGTAACAACTAGCAACAACAAAGAGACTGACTCCAAGGAGAAATAGTCAGAAACACTATGAGATTGCAAAGAGTGGGAAAGGCTAAAGAAGAAGAGCAAGAATAGACAACAGCACGAGAAAAACAGTTCACAGGGAAAAACTGAGTCAATATTTCAGTTAATATAGTCATGCACGTTCAGATCGTGATGCACCAACGGCTACACAAACAGAGCCAGACAACATAATCTGTCTAAGTGCCAAACACATTCCTCTGCAGCAACCATTTACAAAGGAAGACAAACACTAATATGTGGGCATTTCGGATTAACCCTGTATCATCAAACACTGCAGACCAGTCAAACCAGACAGTATAGACACAGAAAAATGTCAACAAATAGGCAGTCTGCCTTTGCTATTCCAACGTCCACAAGACTAAAATGTAATCAAGGACAAGCGTACAGAGAGCTAGCGATGCCGTGCTCTGCAAGGCACTGAGAAACTGACACTGAAAAGTCACAGCAATGTTATCAATTAAAACATAGTTATACCTTTTGTGTGGCGCTAATACTTAGATTAGTGTTTCGCTCTTGAGCAAATGTTATGGATGAGAATCCACACTGTAAGGTATGATGTTACTCTGTCATTAATGTTTGTATGCTGTTGCTGGTCCTCCTCCTTACCAGAGATTGCTGTTGACTTGGATCATTATCTGAGGCCATGGGCTGTAAAAATAGCTCCTGGGGTGAGATGGGACTCAAAGCCAGAAAACCTCCCCTGGTCCTGTATTGGGACAGAGAAATCCTGTAAAACACAGTGCACACATGCGCTTTCACACATACACACACACACACACAAGCACAGCACAGACTCACAGGGCTGAGCCAGCGCTGTGGGCCATCATTGGGAGTGGTTGGGTATTGGAAAGAATGTCCTCAGGGAGCGTAGAGGCATCCAGGCGCTTGAACATCAAGCTACTCTTCTGTATAAAAGAGGCAAAACACAATAAATCAACTACGGGTTCTGATTCATACTTCATTTTCAGTTTTCCCTGGTCATAAGTATGATTTTATAAGATGAAGAAGAGATCATAACAGCATGCTAAGCTGACCTGAGCTTCTAGTTGTTGCCTAAGCTTCTTGGCTTTGTTCTGTTTGAAGTAGTCCATTATCATCATTGAAGCATAGATCTTCCCAACTGTCATGTCAGTATCTGGGTGGGCAGACATAGCCATTTTCATGCACATATGTACACATACACACACACACACAAATGCTACATTAACTGTTATTGCTTGCTTTTGAGCTTCACATTCCCTATTGCTTCTATAACTAGAGCCAGACCTTTGTTGATCGGCACCAGTAGGTCCAAGGTCTTCTGGGGCAGATAAGGCCAAATGACACTGATCTCCTTTTGCAGTTCAGCATCCAGTGCAATACGGTCCTCACCGCCTGTAACAACCATTCACCCCATACACCTGATATGTAACAGCCTGGCCAATAGTTCATATCCTTGTACTGATTCCAAAATAAATGCATAATGTACACACAATATGCTCCTCTATGAACTCTGACCTCTAGCTATTTTGATCTCCAAGGCTGTCCGGATGAGAGACATAAGAGTGGAGGTGAAGTGGACAGTCATGTCCTCATCCACAGGCATGTTCATCAACACCAACCTCTGTGAAAGAGAGAAAAGAAAGAGGGGAGGAGATAGGATGTACCTGATTGTTTTCATGAAATCAAGTTTCTCTAGGAATAGGAAAACATGGTAGTACTGCATCTTACCTTGTAGGCGATCTTGGCAGGACATTTTTTCCCCAGGCCCAGTGGTGGTGACATGTGGGTTAACATCTCATACATGGCAGTATAGTGGATACGACCACTTCAGAGGTAATGTGGATGATATGTGAGAGGAAGCGCAGAAAGAGAAACAAAAGCAGAATGTAGCAAGGTCATGTTCATGTTCATGTTATCCAGAATATTGTCCCCATCCCTCTGGTTGTCAAAAAGAGATCACAACAGCTGACCTGAGCTTCTAGTTGTTGCGTAAGCTTCTTGGCTTTGTTCTGTTTGAAGTAGCCCAGTGAAAATTACATCAAATTAACCAAGATTTTAATGAATGCTCTGCTTGTAGTCTGCCAGCGGCCAGTGACAATGCCAAAGAGAGAGGAGAAAAACAACTGAGAGATTGCCTTGGCGGCTGACGAGAGCAATGTAGGCTGGTATATAATGGCAATAAATGCAGTTATAATTGCAGCTTCTCACTTCTCTCCTATCTTGAACGAGCATATCATTTTCTTCATCAGAATAGCAAAGTTAAGTGGACAAGATGGGCAAAAAGAGAAGGACCTGGTCTGTGTGGGTGTAGGTGTGGGAGTGAGGCAGAGACTGACACAGAGAGAGAACTCAGTGTTGCTAACCTTTCTGTCTGGCATTGACACAAGGCATTCAAAATATTTCAGGATTTTCACAGCATGTGTTTTGTTCCAATTTTTTGTTACTTCAGCACTGATTGTACGGTGAACATTAGCTGCTCCTGCTTTGGACATGATGGCCAACAAAAAATGGGTGGTCCAAAGCATATCAACAAGCACCCCCCCACCCCCACTACTGGGACGTGGCTGAGTATATGCCATGGAGGGCCGAAAGTATGCACATTTTACCTCCAACCAAAGACTACACCAGGTGATTTCATTGATTAGCCCCTCCTCCCTGGTTGAAGGCGTGCGGATCAGAATGGTGGCATACTCTTGGCCCTCCATGGCACATGATTGCCCACCTCTGACTTAGATGAACCATCCTGAACCATTAGATGAAATAATGACACTCCTTACATTATAAATTCATGGCATGGTTTTGATCTTTAAGGCATTTCCGTTTCACACAGTGAGATTGCCCTCTGCTGGATAGAGTTAGGACATGAGAATTAATAAAACTGATCAGGCCTGCTAAAACTAAAAAGGGGGAGCATAGTGAATAATAACAGGCCTCACCATGCTGAACGGTCATACTCCCCCCAGATGCGGACAAACTCGTCCAGGTGATGTGGACCCAGGATTGAGGAATCTCGTGTCAGGTACTCAAAGTTGTCCATGATCACAGCCACAAACAGATTCAGCATCTAGAGAATGACATAGTGGAACGCACATTTTGAGAAGAAAAGCAGTGTGCAAGACAGACTAGAAAAAGGAAAATGGAAAAAGATATGAGCTATCAAAGGAAAATGTAAGATTTCCACAGAGAGCCCTGACCAGAAATGAGCTGAAGAAGATGAATGAGACGAAGTAGCAGTAAGCGAAGTCGGTTCCACAGCCTCCCTCGTGGTCTGGGGACATCGTGAGGGGGGCTATGGAGGGGTCCGGCTCACACTCCTGACCCCCCAGACATGAAAGCATAATCTCCTGCCAGGACTCCCCCGTTGCACTCCTGGTGGTTTAAACATGAAACACAAACAACTACTTGATAACAAATCAACCTCACAAACAACCAGCATGGTGAGAGTATCAAACCATTTAGATATGTCCAAACAACCTAACACGTTTTATACTTCCAACAGGAACACAATTTTGACACGCCCACCTGAAGAGTAGCATCAGTGCACTGAAAAAGGTCTTAAAATTGTTGTGCTGGTTGATGTGGCTCTCATCATTCAGCTTGATGTTTCCAAACACCTGCAGAAAGGTGTTTATTTCAGTAGGATGCCACTCTCATAGTAAGAAATGGAGCTTAATGTCATTATTAGCAATAATATACCTGCATTCCAATAATGGCATATATGAAGAAAAGCATAGCGATGAGAAGACAGACATAAGGAAGAGCCTGTTGGGGAAGAGACGGTATATATACAGTTGATTGCTTCTTGTCAGAAAGAGTTTGTCTTAATTGAAAAAGTTAAGAAAAGGAAGCATGTTAGAAAATGTCTGACCTTGAAGGATTGTACAAAGGTCCATAGTAGAATGCGAATGGTGTAACCCTGTCTCAGCAGCTTGATCAATCTGGCTGCCCGGAAGAGCTTCAGGAAACTCATGTTGATGGTGTTCACCGACTGGGATAGACACACAAATGAGAAAAGACAGAAAGGGAGAGGACTGGATACTGTAAAACACAAACATGGCTTAAGATGTGGCTAGATGGCAGGGACGGCGACACATGAAAAAAGCTTGGAAAGAAAGAATGCTGTATATAAAGTTAGCTATTAGGTCTCATCCTTATGAAAAATAACAGTGTTATAGTAAAAGAGCCTTGGCAGTATCTCACCTGTAAATCTACAATTATCTCAGTGATGCTGCCAAGTACAGTGATGAAATCAAAAATATTCCAAGTATCTCGAAAGTAGTTCTGTGGGGAAGCAAATGAACAAAGTCATTACACCATCCATGAAGAAATGCATCTTCAGTGGAACTGGATTTAATGTGAATTGCTCCTACATCTTCAATTCATTTAAGGTTTAAATTGTTTTCTTAATACCCACCACTAATCCAAAAGCCATGATCTTTAGTATGCACTCCATGGAGAACAGGACAGTGAAGGCTGAATTAAGGTGCTTTAGGACTGTATCATAAGCTGCTGGGGCTGAATGGTACTAAAACAGACAACAGAAAGGGCTTCACAGTCAATTTGAAATGTAATCTCTAACTCTAATATTGATTCGTTTGATTTTACTGGTTAGATTTTACTAAACTACACAAGACAACCCACCACCCACCAATAAATACAATCAATAAATCAGGCAGTATGTTGTTCTTCACCTTCATCATGAGAACCACAGTGTTGAGGGCGATCATCACCAGCACAGTGTATTCAAAAGAGGGCGATGCAACAAAGTGCCAAAGTCTGTACTGGAAGGTTTGTCTGTTCTGGGGCATATAGCGGGTCATAGGCTTGGCACTCATGGCAAAGTCAATGCAAGCCCTCTGATGGAGAGAGGATTCATAGAAAATATAGTCAGAGCTGAAGATGGGTGTGGTTCAAAGTGAAAACAATGTCAAGAAATTGTGAGGTTAAGGTAAACAATTCTGCATTGAAATCCAAGTCACGTTTTTTGTCGTTACGTGTAGGTTTCACTGCTCCATACCTCATTCTTCTCCAGACTGCACTCCTGAATCATCTTGTCACCCTGTTCCTGGAAGGTGATGATGATAAGAGCAACAAAGATGTTGACGAAGAAGAAAGGGAAGACCACAAAGTAGACGACATAGAAAATGGACATCTCCATCCGGTTCCCTCGGCTTGGACCCATGCTCTCCTCTGTAACATCAGTAGAGTGCTGGAGGACCCTTGCAGGGGAAAGGAGGGGAGAAAGGAGAGAGACGATGAGAGGAGGCACAGACTATTTCAAACTACCTTGTCTCCTCCTACTTCAATTAGTGATTTCCTACATTTCTCAGAATGACTTTCGAAAGTACCCAAAGAAGGGGCTTGTTACTTTCAATCAAAGGTGAGTGTATGGACATATAAATATAGCTAGCCAACCAGTTTGTGAACATTGGGGCGTGTCTCAGATGATCGCCATGCCCTTTACTCAACATGTCTTGATGAAATTGATGTTTTGGATAGCTGAAAAAAATTCTTCTACCAAACTCCATTCTAGCTGCACTGGAAATATTTCAGTGTTACGTCAGGTTATCTACATCTACGTCTTTGGCCATTTATCTGCTGAATAAGAAAAACATACCACCAAACAACAAAATTGATCCAGAAATGCAAGGTACATCGGAAATAGCTGTTATTTTTGATAGTACTTAATTGTTTGGATTAGTGTGGATTTTTCCTCTAAGTTGAACTCTGAGCTGTGTGGATTGCTCTTTGGGAGAAAAAGTACTCACTGAGGCCACCCCTCGCCAGTGGAGACGGTGAAAAGTGTGAGGAGGGCCCAGCAGACGTTGTCATAGTGAAACTCATGTCTCTTCCACTCCCTCCTCTTCACCTCCTTTTTGTCTCTGCTGTAGTCAATGTAGTAACCTCTGTAGGGACCAGAATGACCCGGAGGTAACTATGTTATTTAAATCACAGTATCAACTAGCAGCTAATGAAGTGAAAGCTAGTTGTATCACAATAAAACTATATGAGAACATGTCATTTGTGTATTTTGAGTGAAGATTTTGAGCATTTTGAGTCTATATTTGGTCCAACCATTGCATCCTGTTGTTCTGCGACAGATGGATGGATTGTGTCAACAGTTTGGACAGCCACTCACTGACATTCTTTCTCCGTGTTCATGGAGCCGTCAGTGCAGTAGAAGAACTTCCCCTTAAAAAGCTGCACTGCAATGACAGCGAATATGAACATGAAGAGCTGGTAGACAATGAGGATGTTGAAGACATTCTTCAGAGATGTGACGACACAGTCAAAAACAGCCTGCAGAGAAGGAAGAGAAGGAGGTTGGCACAGCGAGGACACAATCTGTCAGAGATCTGTGACAAAACACCAGAAACCAACACTGGAGCAGGTCTGTGGATGAATACACCGTACCTTGAGTTTAGGAAGTCTCTTGATGGTTTTAAGAGGCCGCAGGACTCTCAAAACTCTGAGGGACTTTATTGTCTTGATGTCTCTGCCTTTGTTGTTCCTGTTAACATTGATGCACAGTATATCATAACTAGGAATATGTTCCTGAACTGATACACAAGGACACATTCATGCACACATATTAAAACAGTGAAAAAACACCCTGAAAACAAAATACCCACATAAGCGCACATCAAAAACACAAATTTCAAACTGAACGAAAACACAACTAGGATGTAGGATATATAAAAGATGAACAGACTTAGAAGACATCACAAAAGAGCAACAGCACACTGAATAAGACGGGTAAATGAGAAATATGAAAATATGAAAATCAAAGAAATAAATGAGAGGCTTATAGAAGAAGTGTGTGTGAAATGTCTGCTTTACCCCATCACATTCCTGGTAGCCCCAACAGTGATAAAATCCACAGGAACAACAGAGAAATTGAGGCATAAAGAGAGATACACCATGAGCAAAGCTCAGAGGATCACAACAGAGAAATTAACACACAGTCTCCTACAGTACAAGAAAAGGAAAAGGCACAAAACGCTCAACAAGTTATTGTCATGCTCATGTGCTGGGAAAAGACGACAAGGAGAATCTACAGGATTTTAAAGGCCTCCTAACATTAGTCATGACCATTGTCCACCCATGCTTAGTGCAGCTTAGTAGACCCAAAGAAGTTACAGAACAATCCATCTTTTCCACTTGAATAGGGATGTAGAGCACAGCTGAATCATGCATCACCTTGCAGTCTGAGCTGCCCCTTTGTCAATGAAATAGACTGCATTTGCTTGAGGCTACATAACTGTGTCTTTGAGGGAAGGTCGTTTATAACATGCTGCATGCTCAGAGATGATTTGCTGCAGTGAGTCAGTCATTAGTCATCACCGGGCAGGACTATATTGTGACTCACGTTAGAGCGAAGGCGATCAGAGCTCCCACCACCACAATGAAGTCCAGGATGTTCCACAGGTCTCGGAAATAGGAGCCATCGTGCAGAATGAGACCCTGGTCGATCATCTGAAGGGCAAACATACACCCACATAGACACGCACAGTGTAGACAAGTACATGCACACATTACACACTTGGGCCAAAAGCTCACTGAGTGAATCTAAATGAAACTGTGAAGTTTTCAAGGTGTCACAGTGGAGAATAGATAGAGAAAAGCTTTATAGAGTTTCCCACCTTAATGATCATTTCGAAGGTGAACACTCCAGTGAAGACATAATCAAAGTAACGGAGGACCTGGGTAATTCAAAACACACAAACAGCTTTTTTAAAACCTTTATCTATCCAGGAAGGGTTTAGGAGGGTGCATTTTCTTTTTCAGCAGCAACCTAGTACACGCACACAGAGTTACACACACTCACACCGAGGAGCTGCCCAGTACAACAGTAGTATGGCCTGTAACCCTCGGGTCAGTACACCTCTCAAACCTTAAAGATACCGCCACCCTTAAGTACCCTTAAGTTCTTATACATCCAACTTTAGAGCATCAGTGAAATTACAGAAAGTGTTGGATCTCACCTTGTTTCTGTCTGAATTGGTGCACACAGGGTCCTCAGCGGCCAGTGCAATGCTGCTGGCCACAATCACAAGGAGGATGGTCATCTCAAAGTAGCGCATAGTAACCACATAGTGGCAGATCCTTCTGATACTGTGGATCAATAAAGGGAAAGATGTGAACTGTTGGTTGATGACAGAGAGCTGGGTGGCTGCAGTGTATGCATATAAGAGCACAACAGATTGAATCCTTTTTTCAGAACAAAGGATTTAAAAATGTAAAGATAAAGTGGGCAATAATGCAATGCATCTGCTGATCAGTGATCCAGTGTTTTTTTTCGATGTCTTACGGGTTGGAGGCCTTGAAGATGAACATGCTGTCTGGAGTTACAGGTTTGGGAGGAGTGGGAGCTTCCTCCTCCTCTGTCTCCTCCTCTTTCTCTTTCTGCTCAGACTGGAAAGCCTCCATCTCTTTGCTGTTCACTAATACCCAGACAGAGGTGTGAGAAGAAAAAAATGTCATTTCCACTTGGATGGAAATTACAAATAGAGAACCATGTGAATCATCGCCAAAATTGATTCATCAGGAAAGACTAGAAGTGTGGCACTGCATCAGATGTCAGGAACACCCACACTGATACAGAGTGATATTGACACTGAATTACACTGTGTAAAGCAACAGCAAAGGAAATGAGAGCGAAAAACTGTCACTGAATTCCCACTTCTACCTGTCATGGGGCTGAGTTCCAGCAACGGTTGTGCAGACATTTCGATGGCCACGCTTCCCTCCAGGTTGGACTTGTCACGATTCAGAGAGGCCGGGTGGTTCTCAGAGTCAGTGACCCCCACGGTGAACTCTGAGGCAGGCTCCACTGGAATGCTTTGGCACAAGGGCTCATACTGCTCAGTCTGCCCACCTTCACCCTGCTCTGCCCAGGTACAGTCCAGCAGAGTAGGGGATAGAGATCCAGGGAGCTGATCACACTGGGGAGGCTCAGGTATGTCTGCACCGGGAACACTGACACTGTAATGAGGTAAGAAAACATGTTTTAATGCAAATAAATGCCATAATATATTTGTGATGACATGGAAATCCAGAAAACCCAGAGGGAGAGGTGCTACGTTAAATGAAATTGCATAGAGGGATTGCGAGGAGTAACACTCTCTCAGTGACAAATTGTGCAAACTTTTATAGTTAATAATATTAGTACAACAAAACCTTTTGATCCAAATGGACCTTCATCACATCATTTTTTCACTGAGAGAGGGTCTCACCTCTTAAACCCTCGATGGATAGCTCTTCAGAAAGGATTACATGAGGACAGCCTTACCTTCTACAATCTTCTCCAACCTCTGCATATGGGTTGACAATGCACGTTCCACAATCATCTTGGATTGACCCCCCATCTGCCGCTGTGGTCTCTTTCTCCTCCCTCTCTTCTTTCTCTTCCCTCTCATCCAGTATCTTCCTCTCCTGGCTGACCGATCGTCTGGCTTTTGTCACCTCATGTGGCGACTGGGTACAGTCCAGACTCTTGACCTCGATACGAGCCTCGCGGTGACGGTGCCGCC
>CABFOQ010022250.1:11585-25501 GCA_900660455.1 Gephyroberyx darwinii
GGCCCTGGGGTGGGCCTGAACTTCCGGGCCACTCTGTGCCTGCCCCCACCAGTAGGCCGATGGTTATTCCCTCCCGTTCTCTCCTCAGTCAGGGTCAGCAGAGGTAAGGGTTCAGCCTCTGGAGGTTCGGGTATGGCAATGGACATCGGGGGCTCTGGCAGGGGAATGCCCATCGACATCGGTGACTCAGGCAGGTGAGCTGGGCTGGCCTCTGCGGAAAGGGCGGGGGCGTGTTGAGTACTGGTGGGGGTTTCAATGGTGTCCTCTGTGGGACTTGCAAACAACTCCTCTCGACTCGCCATCTGGCGACGCTTGCGTAGCTGGTTGGCCCTCTGCTCCCACACGGACATGTTAACCTTTCTCCTCCTCTCACGGCGGTTGGTGAAGGTTTTGTTGACATTGAGGGGCTGCTCATCTGGGCCCCCTGCTGAACACTCTTGCTCCTCTGGGAAGCTTGGTCGGCCTCGGTGGATGGCCCTTTTCCTGTACAGGTAGGGTCTTCTCCTCCCCCTGAGGGGCACAATATACCTTGCGTCACTATTTGGCAGCAATTAGGCCCAAATGTTAAGTATTGATGAAAATATTGTTTGCATAGCATACCACTCATATAGAAAATATTAAAACAAATGAAAATTGCAAGAAAAAGCAATTTTCCATGAATGTATAATTGTAGTTGATTATTAAACAACAGACATTTGTTGGAAAAATATGCAAAATGCAAACGTTGAATGATTCGAGCTAAAGAATACAAAGACATCCAAAAAATTTAAAAAAGAAAAAAAAAAGAAAATACCTGAGAATTAAATAAAAACCACAAGAACAAAAGGAAAAGTGGAGGATTAAAGTACAGAAAAATTGTAACATCTAGAAAACAATCTCTATTATTGAGAAGGGAAACTCAAGGGAGAAATTCTGTGTGACAGAGATGCATACAACTTTACTTACTGGTATTCAGACTCTTTGGTTGTCCATGTAATCAATGAGTGATTATTTGAAAACAAGACATTAGTGTTTTCCAACATACACAGAACAGTTTTCGTGACACAGTCCAAAATATGTCCAAGCACAACATACAGGCGAAAGTTACCCTAATGTCAGTCACCTCAGGTTGATAGGTCTGAATCCAGAGCTTGAGATTGAATGTTTTAGAGCTTCAATCAAGGCAACAATCTTTTTTTTTGCCCATTAGCTGATACTACATTTTCTTAATTGAAGTGTCTCGGTTGTATATATAACAGGAAGTCATATGTACAACATTTTGGTCAGTGCCACATGACAGGCATAGAACAACAAGACAACATGATGGAGCATTACACTATAATACACATCAAAAATGCCATCTTGATAGCTGTGACACATACAAGACTAACATTTAAATATGTAACATACAAATGATACACTTAGTGTCACAACTAGAGAGTTAAGGTAACAGAGTTTGTGCAATTACCTCCCTTTGTAGGAAATTCCTTGCCTTTTCTCTCTCTTTGTGGAGGAAAAGCTCTCGGTAATGCTTACATCATTTTAATTTTCTCAAATTGCATGTCCCTCTGAGACATATGGACACATTTAACCAGAGGGGTCAGAGCTCAGGGGCCATCCGTGGTGTCCCTGCAGCAGGTAGGGGTTCAGTGGCTACACTTCATCAAACATGGACACACTGGCTGTTGTAGGAATTGATCTTGTGACCTTCCAATTATGGGACAGTCTCTCTAACCACCAGGGCAATAATGCCTCAGATGGTCACCTAGTAGTGTTTTCCTCCCCAGGACAACACTGTCTTGCGAGACCCGCCACCATAACAATGAAATCACAAGCAGAGAATCTCGGCCAAAATCTGACACACTATAAAGTGTGCCTCCTCCCAGTAGAGTGACACATTAAGACTTCCTACTGTTCCCGACAATCTTTCAAATAGACGAGCACCCCCCACCCTCCACCTCTCCCCTTACTGGATCATTAAACCTGGTGAAAAGCCACTCAGTAGGATAGTTGTACAGAACAGCATGCAGGTCATTGTAAAGAGCAGGGAAGTGAGTGAGGAATTATTTCTCTCACAGAGGCAAGAGACTACTAATATAGCGTTCCTATTACTTATTGTTGTAACTAATTGTTGGCCAATACAATTACCTAAGGATTTGCCTTAATAGTGCTAAAGCATTCTGCAGAGGATCATGCTTTTTAATCAGGCACATACAATGCACATTCATTTGTTCACAACGCCTTTAACATGCCTTTCTAACTTTGCATTCACCATGCAACTAAAGGTACTGAGGAACACATTAAGCTACACCTATAACTGGCTCTCAAAGAGAGTCCACAATTGGTTAGGTTCCTGCTGATATTGTGGAAATAATGAGCTAATAGGATAACCCCCATTGATTTTTATTGAGCTCCTCTCCGCTGACAAAAGTAGCATGATGATCAAAGTGAGGACCACTGTCAGTTTTCCCACAGCATCCATAACTTAAGTACATCTTAGTTAAACTTCCACAACTTGCTCACGCTGTAATAAGACAAGACTGTTTGAACCATCACTGCATGAGTGTCAGTCCTATTCCAATTAAGTGATGGAGTCTGTTCAATGAGAGAGTTGATTTGAGAAATGACCATACACTGGAGACACTAAGAACTACTTAAGGGCTTTGAATGCTCTGGGTATCCCATCCAGAATGGTCGTTTTGTTACTTACTCAGACATCAAGCCATCTCTGCCTCTTGCATATCTCTGGTTGAAGAACTCCGCTTCCTCCTCTTCATCCTGACAAAGACAAAATCATTATACAGTTACCGAATACCAAACACACAGTGAAGTGAGGAGAAATGTATCGAGCTATAAAATAATATAGATGGAACTGACTTTAACAAAGACGTACACTACAGTGATTTCTTTTATCAGCAAACTACTGAAGGCTACGTCCACACTTAGCCCGTAAATTTGAAAATATCTCTCGGTTTTTGCCTCTCGTCCACACTAGGGCGCCGTTTTTACCCCCCCAAAACAGAGCTTTTCGAAAACGCTCTCCCAAGTGGATAAATTTGAAAACGCCGACCCCCATTGTAGTGTGGCTGGAGAAAATGGAGACTTTCGAAAACGATGATGTTTCACTGACGTTTCACTGCTTGACTGTCACTTCATCCAGCTGTGAGCGAGCCGGCCGCTCGGCCGCTCAGCTTGTCTGCGCATGCCCATGGAAGGAGGTATGCATTTTTGGTGGTCTAGTGTGGACGGCGAGCTTTTCGAAAAATGCTAGAGCCGAAAACGCTGTTTTCAAATTTACCCGGCTTAGTGGGGACGTACTCGCAGGTGCAAATAGAGCAAACCTTAGTCAGTTCCTGTGCGTTAGCCAGATTATCCACGGCGATGGCCAAAAAGACATTGAGCAGTGTGTCTGTTCACAAAATGGTTAAGAACACATACAGCAACACTGGGGACAAGATTTCTATTCTGCTCTCTCTTATATGAATACATGCTGATACATTTTGCAAAGTGAGAAGATCAGGATGAAAATAAACCCCATACCATCAGTTTTAATGGAGCTAACCATAAAGGAGCCCTAGAGCTTGAACATTTGATTCAAAACGGCATGTTTGCTGCGTAATTAGTTCAATAAAAACATATTCTTGAAATGTAGTGGGAGCATTGTATAGTATATTGTATACACCTCTACAGGTGTACATGTATATTGTATACAGCTCTACAGGTATACAGGTATACATGTATATTGTATACAGCTCTACAGGTATACAGGTATATTGTATACAGCTCTACAGGTATACAGGTATATTGTATACAGCTCTACAGGTATACAGGTATATTGTATACAGCTCTACAGGTATACAGGTATATTGTATACAGCTCTACAGGTGTACAGGTATATTGTATACAGCTCTACAGGTGTACAGGTATATTGTATACAGCTCTACAGGTGTACAGGTATATTGTATACAGCTCTACAGGTATACAGGTATATTGTATACAGCTCTACGGGTGTACAGGTATATTGTATACAGCTCTATATCAGAGCTCTCTGAGAAGGCTTTCTTGGGGGTTTAGGCAAGGATACAGTTTCCAAATAGGGTAAGCACTATGAAGTAGATAGATGACCACATGCCGTACTGCACGCCACCCTGGGAGCGAATCCCATTATACATCACCTCATTCCAGTCCTCGCCAGTCAAAATCTGCAGACACATTTGAAGAATTGGCATCATTAGTTACGTTGCTTAGATTGATTTCCCAGTCTAAAAAGACACATCTCTAGATGTACTAGCAAAACATAGTATACGGTGTTATATGGTGTTAATAGAAAGATGAGCAATTACTATACTCATCAAAATATTCTTTCACAGCGCAGATAGGTAGCAGATCTGATGTGGATGTTTTGTTACAGGCCTCAGCGAGATAGGTCTCACATTCTTTCATGTTTCACTTGTCTGATATTCATGTGCGTATGTGTGCATGGATGTGTGGGATGATAGCAGAGGCAGGGGGTGGAGAGAGAGTGAGCAGAGTTGTTTAATCTGCGCCTGGGGTGAGAAATATCCCAGGGTGCAATGTGTCATGGAGGGAAGGCAGAGTGAGGGGGTCTGTGGGAGCCAAACCTGAAACACTGTCATGATGGCAGCTGGAAACGTGTCAAAGTTCGTGGGAGTGTAATCTTCAAAGATGAACCTAGAGGGAAGGCAGAGAGAAAGCAGGGGCAGATATGACCAGGGAAGAAAAGGAGGAGGAAGAAGTGGAGGAGGAAGGAGGATGTGGAGCTATTTTTATCCGGACATATCATTTCCTTCCCGCTCCATCAAAGACACCATTGACGAAACTATTGTTCTATTTCCAGTGTGAAAATCACAGCGTGTATACAGATATGTGGGTTAAAATAGACAGAGCAGGTGTGAAGCGAATGGGTCAACCCATTCCAGACCCTTGACCTTGATAACTAACACTGAGAAGTGAGTATCTCATTTGGAAATCAGTGTGCAGGCCTGACATCCGGAAGGTTTGACTCACCTGCCCCCAAAAAGCTGCATTCCCAGCAGGGCAAACACCACGATGAAGAGGAAGAGAAGAAAAAGCAGGCTGATGATGGACTTCATGGAGCTCATAAGGGAAACAACCAGGTTTCTGAGAGATGTCCAGTATCTGGCAGAGAGAAATAACACGTTTTACACATTTTTCTTTTGTCATTTTCAAAAGAGCCCTGTAAAAAAAACTCAAGTATATATATAAGAAATGAAGGCCTATTTCAGTTCAAATCTGAAGTACAATCTAGTTGTCCCACTTACTTGGTGATTTTGAAAATCCTTAGAAGTCTCAGCGCCCTCAAGACGCTGATGCCAAATGACATTCCAGGTCGGAAGAAGCCCCACACCACCTCAAAGATGCTGCCAATAATGACCTGCACAGGATATCAGCCCCATACAACAACCTCAAAAATGTAATATAATTCATTGTTAATTAGACCCACCAAGAGGCTTTGCTGCTTTTTTAGGTGACTCCATTGTGCAATTTACATTCATCTTGCTCAGTTACCCAGATTCCTCATTTTGCATCAATTCCTCTGGGTCATATTCCACATATCTGGTCTAATGTGGAATCCAACTAGATAGAAGAAACTCACCCCGAAGTCAAAGCAGTTGAAAGATGAATGGAAGTACAGTCGGAAACCGAGACCATACATTTTCAAGAACATCTCAGCCAAAAACAGCCCCAGGAAAACAAACTCTGCATAGTCTGGAGAGGAGAAAACAAAGACAATCAAAAAATGCTATCCATTTTGTCCTCTGTGGGTTGATTTTTTTTTTTTACAACCCTTGCAACCCTTACAAACCAATGAGATAAAAAAATGCATGGTCATCGAGCTCAAACCAAGGCCGATTTTCTCCTGGTTTTCACCCGACAACAGTGATTAGTCAGGCATTGTTTAAAACACACAGGACACAACAGAATTCCCCACCTCAACAAATAACTTTCTTTAAACAAACTGATCTGAATTACTTCATGTGGAACTGAATTAAGTGTAATATACAACAATGTATAGAGTCAGTCCGCACTGAAACCCACAGAGGAAGATGGAAAGCCAGTCGGGCTGGTTGTGGTGGACGATGGCCACACAGATGGTGTTGAGCGCCACCAGACTGAGCACAGTCCAGTAGAAGGTGTCAGTCTTCACCATGCGGCGGATGGAGATGCGTAGCATGCGCTCTTTACGCCGCATGTAGGCAGCGGGACCACGCCGGCCACTACGAAAGTTTACCCTCGATCGAGACATGCCTGAGGAAGAGGGGAGAAACAGAGGAGAGAGAGACGGGGAATGTATAAGTTATGAGAGATATAAGAGAGGGGGAGGTAGAGGAGCTGGAGATGTATAAAGGAAAAGGAGACAGCGAACAAGGAGATTCAATAAATACATTTTAAAATTAAGACCTAGTGGGCAAGAGATAGAGAGAGTGGAGGAGGAGGTCTGCTGTTAAGGCAGTGAGTAACTGAGCAGACTTACTTAGTGTGAGACGGTAATGTCCCTTACTCACTTGCAGTAGACATGTCTGCATACTTGTCTTCCCCAGGGGCTCCTCTGCGGGCACCGGTCTTCTTACTGGTGGCTCTCTTTAGCACTAAAAATGTTACACAGAAATGTATACTCATGGCATTACTGTTAAACACATGGGCATTATCACTAAACAAAGCGGCTGATGATTCATGCTGAATTATAAGACAAAAGAATATGCTCCATCTAGCATAGACATCAGTGTATGAAAAAAGTCTTGTTAACAGATAGCAAGCCTTATGCCCAGTAAAAGCATGCCAAGCTTTTTCACTTTTCTGCTACCAACACAACAATGATGTCCACAGTTATCAAAGCAAAATAACTCGGGTGGCATCTGCACAACGAAAACTATACTTATTTCCATTCTGACTCACAGAATAGTGATTGAAGTATGCAGTGTACACCTCCTTAAACATACACGGATAAACAAAGCAAAACTACATTTCTATTTGTTTAAGTTATTTATTGTTAAAAAGCCAGATTCCAGTGTTTATGGTGCCATTTCTTAATAGATTAGTCCTTGCTTATGTGTGTGTGTGTGCCCGCGCACAATGTATTTGCTTGTAAGAGGGTAATAAATAACCCGTAGTTGGTATTGCCCCACACAAAGGCTAGTCTTAGAGCACAGTTTGTACATTAAAAGCTTTGTGAATAGTTCAATAACAAAATTAGACAGATAATTCCAAATCCAACGTATGTGATCTTACCATCTAAAGGTGATCTCCCTGAATTCTTATTCTCCTCTGCAAGCATAACCTCCTCTGTAATATATAAAATGAAAGAGGTGATGATGAGAGGATGATTGAGGTTATACACGTTTTTATTTTCATTACAGCACAATTTAAGAATAAGCTATGGAGATATACAGTAAAGGTTTGTATTCTTGAGGACTTCTACTGGCATTCCTTGAGACTGAGACCATATTGATGTAGTTGGTGCTCTAAGTGGAGATACCAATCAGGTAAACTTGTTTTCACTCTGAGGGGCCTGAACAACCTCCCTTAGAGATAGAGCTAAATATGACTCACCCATTCTCTTTCCCATTCTCTCTCTCTCTTTCTCTCTCTCTCTCTCTCATTCTCTATCCCACACTCACCCACATGCACGCACACATATACATACAAAGAAGCTTTCTCATACACAAACACACACACACACACACACACGCATGCAAATGTAAACACGCACTGCTAGTTTATGTGGTCACACACGCACATGCACAAACGCACACACATTTAAGTTAGTGAGTCAGTCTCACCTCTTTCTCACCCTCTACTTGTGTGGGAGACTAACAGTGTAGATTGCCATTACTGCGCTGTGTGTGCAACTCACCAAAAGCTACTCTAGATGCACAAATTCAGATAGTGTCTGCAGCACGACAATCTGCTTTCAAAAGCAGCTGAAGAAAAGTCAGGCTATTTGGTTACTGCATCGTTTTAATCATATTTACGTCTTCTATCTCATAAAACAATATAATGACATAATCACTGTTTTGTGCAGTTTGGAAAGAGCTATCATTGAGGTAACAGGCATAAAGACCATCTGGTAGCCGCTGGGTTAAATCTAGGCGTGGCAGAACGGCTAGTTAGAGAGACGGTCCTGTAGCTGGAAGATCAGAGATTCAATCTACACAACAGTCAGTGTGAGAAGAAGAAGATTCATTTATTTGCATTTTGGGTGCACACATGCACTAACACACACAACGCATGCAAGGGGAAGTGACCCCCGTAACAACACACGCAGGTAGGGTGTCCGAAATGAGTTTTTCTTCTGCATTCATCCCATCCTAGCCGTCCTTCCTCCAGGGACAGCCAGGAGCAGCGGGCAGCCCTTTTTCTTTCGGCGCCCGGGGACCAGTTCCAGATGTAAATCCTCGTCGTGGTCAGGGACAGGACAGGATGTTGCATGTTTTTAGATGGGGTTCTTTTTTATAGGAGGAGACCCCATGTGAGCACGGGGAGAACATGTAAACTCCACACAGAAAGGCCCGGGAGATACCCCACCTGGGCACCCCAGACAGACTTCAACACCAATATGTCCTATCAAAGTATCCTTGAGCAATACACTGAAGCCAACCTGCCCACTCACTCTGGATAAGGATGTGTTCTAAAGGTAAATGTAGCTGTACCTGCAAGTGCCCAGATGACAGATGTTTATAGGTGTAAAGTTGTTATGCTGTCCCGTACCTGCCCTGTCTATCCAGGCTCGGTAGCCGTTCAGTTCTCTTTCCACCTGCTGCTGCCGGCGCAACTTCATGAAGGCTCGTCTGTTCTCCACCCTCTCCCTCTCCTTGGCAAACTCCCTGGAGAGAGAAGGCCAGGGGTAGAAAAAGACAACCACTCCATTAACCCATAATACAGACACACATGTGCAAACGCTGGTATTAACACATAGATACACACACACTCAGAATCATACTCACCCAGAGAGGACTCCCAATACCAGGTTCAGTACAAAGAAGGAGCCAATGATGATGAGAGGAATGAAGTAAATCCAGTTCCATGTGGGACCCAAGGCATCGTTGGTCTGAACATATAAATATGAGCACATGTTGCAAATGCACACTTTTTATGCTGTACTACAAGAAGCACTATAGTCCTAAATCCTAGTTTCACCAGTAATAATAAAAACGTATCAATATGATAGGACTGCAAAAGTCTTTCAATATCTGTGTCATAGGGAAACTCACATTATACAGAACAGCCGTCCATCCCTCCATGGTAATGCATTGGAAGACAGTGAGTACAGCAAACAGGATGTTGTCGAATTGGGTAATTCCATCATTGGGCCCGATCCAGGTGTCATTGCAATCATATCTCTCTGGACACTTCCTCACTCCGCACGCAAATGCCACCTCCGACGAGTCTACGGTCTCATTTTCTACCCAAGATCAAAGCATTAGTGTTACAGGTTAACATTCATATATCAGTCTGGACAGCAGGGTGGTGTAGTGAGAGATGAGAGCCTGGCCTTCAATCGGAGGACCTGAGCGCAAGGCCCCATGTTGGCAAGCATCTGCCCTGCTGAAGTGACTGTGGGCAAGATGATGAATCCCTGAGACCGACTGAATCAGACTGGTCATGTATCAATAGATCAGGTGACTAGTCTGATTCAGGCGGCGGGTCAGAAGACAAGCAAAGAGAGGAATTATTATTCCAACTGTATATAATTTGGAGTTATTCAGTTTTATACCTCAATCCCATTAAATCTGCTTGCTTCAAATCACATTGGGCAATGGCAGTGAATAATATGGTGTGGCTTATGTGATTACAGAGTAGTTGTTGGCTAATTAAGAGGTAGCTAAATCAGCCAGCAGGGTGCAACAGCTCTAATAATACCTCTGGGCATGCTGCTACCATGATCTATGAAACCTTCAGTTACTGAAACAAAGAAATTCACACCCGCAGCTTGAGAAAAACAAGAAAACCAGTCATTTGTTATACCTGTTGGTAAACCAGTCACAGGCAATCATGAATAATCCAAACAACATAGGGGGCGGGTTCCTGTCAAGGTGGGTGGCATCGTGAGAAAAGAGGGTGCAAATTAGAAACTCAGGTAAAAGTGCCCATCGATAGTGGAGTAGTTAAAGTAGTTAAAATCCTCAGATACTGTTACACTGTTATATATCTTATATATCTTCTTATATATCTATGAAGTTCAGTGCATGCCAAGAGTTAAGTGTTTCTTGGGTGCCCACTTTCCCTCAACCTGCCTACTGCCTGTCTCCTTGGTGATTTCCTACATTTCCCAGGGTGACTTTCAATAACCCCAAGAAAATAGATGTGAACTTGTTGCATTGAACTGTGGGTGGTGTAGGTGGAGAGAGCAATAGTGATATTGATAGTGGAGCAAACATTTTTCCAGTCAAGAAAAACCTTGTGAAAACTGCAACATGTTTTGCAGCTGAATTGCATTCTGCTATACTGAGGCTGTCGGTGGAAAAATTGGTGTCTCTGATGCTTCCACAATGGATTTCTCCTTGTATGACTGTTGAATGTTGGTGTAAAATGATGGGTCTAGAAAGAAGCTCTTTCTCTTTGATTCTGAAGGGCTGACACCAAAACATTTTCCGGTAATGTTTTAGATGTTTAAATGTTTTATGCTTTAACTGAAAATGTTTCTGCTATCCAACTCCACATCACATTATCTAACATTGGCCAGTTATCCATGGGAGTAAGAAAAACACACGACCACACAACAATACGCACCGAGAAATGCAAGGTACATCGCCAACAGCTGTTTTTACTGTTACTGTGGGTCATTCGCCAAAGGTAAAACGTGTGACCCCAATGAATCCCACCAGAGTCTTCTGTGTCTCCCTCTCTACTTCCCAACCATCTAAATAAAGAATTTAAACAATGCTGACAGTGGACGTCCTGGTGGCTTAGTGGTCTAAGGTGCATACCATATAACTGCGACATCCTGAGTTTGAATCCGGCCCGGGACCTTAGTCGCACGTCATCCCTCCTCTCTTGACCAATCATTCCTGCCTCTCTCTACTAACTAGCAAAATAATAATTATTAAAATTAAAAATGCTGACAGTGACTGGACTACCCACCTACCTTTTAAAAAAGAAACTCAACAATACACCTGGAATTACTAATAATACATTTGGGGAGGGTGGCCAATTTTCATTTTTCTAAGTGACTGTTAGCAGTGTGTACGAATACTACCGAGGATGTCTGCAGTCGGCAGGCAGGTGTGGTGAAGCTTCCCACTGTAGAACTCCAGACCAATGATGGCAAACATGAGGATGGCGAAGAACAAGAGAAGGCCAATCTGAAGCAGCGGGATCATGGCCTTCATAATGGACTTCAGCACTATCTGCAAGCCTGCGGGTATTCACAAACAGAGGACCGTCCCTTTAAATCATACGCTTACAGCTCATGCAGTAGGTAGAGTAAGTGTTGATGCAATGTCAAGAGGTACAGCGGACTCTTGTCTGTCTGAACCCCTTGAGAACGAGTACATCTATTATTATTTGCTCTATTATAACAGTAGACCTTGCAGTGTAGTGACAGAGGTTAGTAATTGACTCACTGGGGATCCCAGACACCAGTTTGAGAGGTCTCAGGACTCGCACTGCCCTTAGGGTCCGAAGGTCCACCGGGATGTTCATATGAGCGCCTGCGGTGGCCAGGATCCTGATGGACAACACACACACACACACACACACACACACACACACACACACTTGATATGGAGCCTTTTTTTTTTCAAATAGGACAGACATCTTTTTAGTTTACTTTTATTAAGGTAGTTAAATTAAGAGCTATCCATATTTATAATGCCCTGAAAATGGACAATTAATTTAGGTTCAAATCCAGAATACACAACAGGGACATGACAAAAAGACCCATCAGATCGTGGGTAATAAATGGGTATAGCTAAGTTTGAGAATGAATAATGAAAGTATCTTGAGTAAAGAATAAAGAGTGAGTGAAATAATCAATTTAGTATAACGGAGCCGTAGTTTTATGGAGACAGACAAAGAATGCAAAGCCACATACACCTGGCAGGCATCTCCACTCACATCTGCCCACGCACACCCTGATATCCCTCCACCTACACACAAACACTGAAAACCAGCATTCAACCAACAGGAGGAACAGACAGGCATCTATTATCAATCTGGACCCAAATCCAAACCCAAATGGTAAACACAACTACAGTGGCGAGAAATATTGAACTCCCAGCTAATATGGGGGTTTGTTTTGTACCATTTTTCATAGAAATGATCATGTGCGATAATATATGGTACAAAAGTGTTGCAACATTTTTATTTATTTAATACATATTTGAGAATAACTGCAGCATCCCTCACAAAAAAAATGACCTTTTCATTTCAACTAGATTTTGCTTCTCACTACAATGTTGACTGATTTGATGCCAAGGTCTTGAACAAGTAACACAGCCCATAAACATTACTCTTCTGTGATAATGCTTTCACTGATGATGGGTTAATACTCATAGCTAGTTTGCTAAGCTAATATTTTATATGAAAATGCTAAGAAATCAGAATTATTGTACATTTTGTGCAAGAAACAGTAACACAACCCTTTCTCCTTTCTTTCTTTCTCTCTCTCTTACACACATACAACGTCACATAAATTCATTGGATACTGGATAGTGCTGGGAAGCATGGGGGAGGGTATATGTGTGTGAGCAGGGGGGCAGAAAGCACATGGCAGCAACTCAAGTGTGGACCCACGCAAAATCTCTACTGAAAGCAGTGAAAGAGAGAGAGAGAGGAAGAGGAAGAGAGAGAGAGGGTGAGTGAGTGAGTGAGTGAGTGAGTGAGTGAGTGAGTGACTGAGTGAGTGAGTGAGTGAGTGAGTGAGTAGGAGGAGAGGTGTGGGAGTCTGTAGAAATAGCCATCAAACAAACTGAACAAAGGCAGGCAGCACAGTGGCTCCTTTAAGGCTGCACGTCCAGCAAAACAATTCTAGAGACGCTCCCTCAAAATACTGTCTGATTGTGGTAGCTTATGAATCACCTCTACACACAAGCTTTAACAAAACCTACATACATATATATATATATATATATATATTCAATACTCAAAAACATTCCAGCAGGGTGTTAATGTTCCTGCTAAGAGGCTCATCTCGTCATAGTTGGCTCCAAGTGCAGCACTATTGTGTGCGGTACTGTACCAAACTGGCTTTGGAGAGGCTGAATTCATTACATGCACAGAATGCAGCCTCTCCCACACACCTCCACCTACACTAAGAACACCACCAAAAACACAGTAATCAGCAGCATCACATGGCTTACCGCTTCAGCAAAGTTCTGCACACAGAAATGCGCAATTTAAACAATATCAACACAATGATTCAACATAAGCCAAAGACTGAAGAACGGCTCTCTCCTCCTCAACTGTATGATGTTTTTTTCTATGATTGCGATGTTTTGTTTTGTTTTTAGATTGTACTTGGAGGCTTTTTCATGTTTGACATGTTTTATGTTATGTTTCTAATGGCAACACTAATGCCGTTCTGTTCTGTCGGGACTAAACAAAACAAGGCATTTATTCACTATTAGTCATAGAATAAATAGCCTGGTCTATGTTTTCCCACTGAAAACCCACATGGGAAACATACGCCGTTGTTTATCCAGTTCAATTATGAGAGCAAGATTAGAACTGAGACCAGTGCAGCCCTTCTGTAAAACTCCTGACACAATACCCATTATGTTGAATAGCAATTTAACTGGAATTATGTTGGGAGTCTTGGGCATGGGTGGAAACAGTTTTGACTGCAACGCACAAAGTTTTGAACTCACCAGATGTGCACTAGCGCTAGGCTTTGCTAGCTGGTTTGGTAGCAATACCAATAGCATGAGGCGATGACAATTACAGGTAGTTCACAG
>CABFOQ010022252.1:9372-37701 GCA_900660455.1 Gephyroberyx darwinii
CATCCCCCCCTTCCCGGCTGGCTCTCCTCCAGGTCAGGCCTCTGAACACAGTGAGTCTCACCCCGCACACCTTCGTCTCCAGACGGGATTTCCTGTGTCTGAAGGAGGGGCTTGGATCTCAGGAACCCCACCCCAGCTCTCTGGGACCCGGGACCTGGGACACGGGACACGGGACCTGGGACTGAGGAAGCCTGGGATAGCCGTGACCAAACCCAGCCTCCTTTGGTGTTTAACTGGTCACTGCACTGTTGTTTCCTGCCCTCATTGTTTAAGATGAGAAGGAAGGATGAGCCATCGCGAAACCCGTCATGGCTTTTCTACCCTTTTATATTCAGTTCCAATAAAGACTATATGAGGTGGCATCTAGTAGTTGAACTAACAAGTATTAAAATTATGAAACAAAGCAAATATTAAAACACAATTGGATTTTGTCCCTAAACATTTCATTTCCTGGTGTCGTTTTTCTTTTCTCAATCTGAAATAGGCTTTATTTCTTTCTTCAGGTCTTCAATTTGGTTTTCAGAAACCTGCAGGTACCCACGGAAAAGGGAAGTTTGCAAAACAGGTTTTTTGGGGGGTTTTCTCGGTGCCATTAATACTTTGAACCATACTGGAGGAACGTAATCTGATTCCAATTCTCCAACACAAAACACTATTTCATCTGTTCTTATCCTCAGAGTGGAGAACAACAGCGACCGGGCATATCGGCCTCGTGTATCTCCTGTAAACGGAGAGCTGAGGGCTGCTTCCTTCCTCATTCTGGTCAAGACACAGAGCCAAGTGATAAGGAAAAAGCAACAGCCTTCCAAACTGAAAACTTCAAGGTATGTCTAAATTTGCTCATGTAGGTTTTTTTAAATTTATTTTTTTAAATATCATCATTAAATTTTAGTCATTTAGCCAGAACGACTTACAATGAGTGTAAAATCAGTAAAATCACCAAAAATGACAAGCAACAAAAATTTGGGGTCTTTTTTTTGCCATAGTCCACAGCAGAGAGAGACTAGATACAACTGGGTGGGAGATATCAGGTCGTTGGTCAGCCTCAGCCAGCCAGGACGCCCAAATGATGCAAAATTAATTTTCATTATAACAGAAAAGCAAAGAAAATGACAGAATCTATTTGGACGCCATATCTAAAAACTAAATTCATATTAATAGTAACTCAATTTAGACTTTAGTGATGGTGGGAGACCTAATGGGTGACTGAAACGCCCTGTTACAGGTACCCATCACGGGAGAGAGAGCCTGAAAAGCTTCCTGTATGAGACCATTCTCATTCCCATCCCGAAACGAGCTGTGGGAAATATCTCCCCTACCCTTTCGTCCGGCTCTGGTGGAAACAATTATGGCATTTGGTGGGATTACTCTATTATGCGCCGAGGTCTATGGGAGCTCAAATTGAAACATCTCTTGCCCTTTTTTCATGACATGACCTTCCCGCCTGTTGCAGCTCCTTTGAATGTCAGATGAAGATGATCTCAGGGGGAAAAAACAGATTACAAGGAGATACGTGAGTCGGTATTAACCCAGCGCCACAGTGTGGCTCCATTGAAGTATTTACAGGCGGCATTGTGACTCAGACGTTTGATAAAGCAAGTAGTTGCTCATTTCCTGGATGGCTCTCTCTGGCCCTCTCATCCTCCCCCCTGCAGATAACAGCAGCTGGGAAACAAAACCAGAACAATGTTCCTTTTGTCCGTCACACTGTGGGCACACAGTAAACTGTACTTTGCTACTGAAGGAAGCATTAATCCCCCTGAAAGTTTGAGCAAAGGAGCTCCCAGAAGCAGAGTCAGCTTCAAGTCAAGCATTTGAGCCCCCCGGTGTGGAGCATTCCCAGGGCCATTCACCGAGGAGGAGGCATCGCCGCTCTTCACACATCTACAGCAAGAAAACCTAAACTTCTCCGGTATTCATTAGAAAACTGCACGGGAATCCTTATACAGAAATCATAATAAAAGAAAAGTCATTACAAGCACTGTAAATGAAAGTGTTTGTCGGGATGAAAAATTCAGATGTCGTCCACTGCCGATATGATGGAGGTTCCTCCCTAACCCTAAAATAATTTCACTAGTCTGGGTTTCAACACAAAATATTATCTATCGGAGACTTCAGTCTTGGTATCGGCCTTCAAAAAGTCGAGCCCTAATGAGCGATATGTTTTCCTATGGAATCACTGGTGATAGGTATGATAAGATAGGACTTGGGAATCCCGTGTCAGCAGTTTCAGCTGTACATACTGGCTCAGCAACGATACGATGATCAATTACAATGATCAAGTGAGTGTCTTATTTTGTTTTGCTGACACTAAGGGCGCACTCAGGACGCACTCACACTAGGCCATCCGTACCGTGCCCAAGCACGGTTGACCCCCAAAGTCTGGTTCGTTTGAGTAGTGTGATTGCTCCGTACCGTGCCCGGGCCCGCTTGAAGAGGTGTGATCGGGCACGGTTCACTTGGAGTCGGCACAGTGTGATCGCTGTCAATGATGCGACTGTCCCACAAAATCGATGATTTATTGATGATCGTGAATTGTAGTCGGGAGTAAAGCCACAAATTCCTCCCTCAATGTCAGCTGCCTTCCGTAAAAATCTTCTTATACATGCAGCACGTTTAACTGAAAATGGCTGTTGCATAATCGATAAATCTATATGCATGTGAGAGAGCCGTGTGTCACCGCACCCAAAGAGACTCCAAATAAGCCACAAAGTAAAATTATGAACTCCACTGTGCTGTGCAAAAGTGCTTTCCTTCAACACAAGAAGTTGCATCGTGATGACGTAAGCGTGCCCGGGCACGGAACGTTTAAGCGCAGTGTGAGCGCAGGCCAGCGGGGGAGTGGGGAGGGGGGGCAATCGTGCTCCGGCACGGTTCAAGCCAACCGGGCCTAGTGTGAGTGCGCCCTAAGTCTACCCTGTTGTTCAAGTGGGGAGAGGGACCGTAACAACTTTCCATTTTTGGAAGGCTGAGAGAGAACAGAATCTGTTGGTGGTTGCGAGACAACAGGAGGGTCAACCACAAGGGTATCATTCTCATCAGAGGAGGATGCCTCATAATCAGGGTCCTCCTCAACATTATCCTCAGTCTCAGACACATTCTCTTCTATGTCACCTGCACTGTCAAAGAGCTGGGACAAAACCTCATTGACAGAAAACGTTTGCTTGGAGGTCATTTTCAAGCATAATGAGAGAGGACACAGAGCACCAACAGAAATGGTTTAGAAGGCTGCTGTGCAAGCCTTTTATGCCCCCATGTCATGTGAACTATCAATGTCCTGATGGGAACCAAATCAAATCAAAGTTCTCGTAGGAATTATGTTTTCCCCTCTCCCATGTCGTATGAACTATCAGGGGTTCTCACACTACTACAGGGTTAGGTTAGGGCCCTAAAGCATAGGGAAGATTTTTGAAGATTATAAAATTGCATGTGATAGTGACCTCAGTATCAGCCAAAACAAATGTGTGTAAAAATTTTTAATGTTTTATACAGCTAAAACAGCCTGGGGTCGAATCGACCCCAAAGAACACCGATGCATACCAAATGTGCACAGGACATTGAAAACATATCATCATGTTAATTTTATGTTTACCCAGTTGCCCCCATTAAAAGTAATTCAATATGAAGCAAAAAAAATCATGTCAATCATTTATTTAGAGATGTTAAATATGGGGTCAAATTGACCCCAAAGATAATAGGAAGGGTTAAGATAGCTTGTGAGTAAAAGCTCCTGGATTCCAAGACTGGAAAGAACAAATCACCCTTGTATTATCACGTCTGTCTTCAGTCATAAAATATCAATATCATTGTTTCACCTTTTATTGAGGAACTATGATATTAACAACGGCAGACATTGATGACTTCACGTGGAAATGTGAATTTATTGTGCACATTAGAAACATGCAACTAGTAAATTACATCACATTACAGTCATTTAGCAGATGCTTTTCTCCAAAGTGACTTACAATAAGTGCATTCAACATAGATAGGCAAGAGAACTACTAGTCACCAGAAATTGTAAGTGCATTTCCTTCCTAAACAAGCATCTAAGAGCAGAACCAGTGCTGATGTAAAAGAGCAATAAGTTATCTACCTACTTTTTATTAAAACAAATCATTTGGACAACGTAGCCTAAATTTAAATTGAAAGGATCAGAGGAGCATCCATGTGATGTTTACACGGCAGTTTCAATAAATCAAACTAAAGTTTAGAAACAGAGTGCAAACATTTTCTTGCCTGGCCTAAGCGCTTAGCGGACAGTTACAAAGTGGGCAGTGTGTTTTTAATCGCTTCACGCCACACTCCTCCCTTTAGAGGCGGAGAACAAGCTTGTCGATCTGTTCCAGTGAACATCAGGGGAGAACACCTTGAAGCCCAGAGCCACTATCTGCCATGGTGCAGTGGTGGTAATGATTAAGTATCAGTCCAGCGCGCTCTTCTCATTTCCAAACTATCAGTTTCACCTTCTCCACTACATCACATTTGTGGAGCAGAAGGTAATGATCCACTTGGGTGACTGCCAAGTCATTTTCTTCCCTCCACCTCTTCTTGTGCACTCTCACTCACTATTTCACTGTCTCTGTCTACTTCTGTCTCTTACTCTCTTTCTTTCACTACCTCCCTCCTCATCCTCAATCTCTCAGTTTTGGTATTCATTTCTCAAGGTTGCCTGTGGAGATAAAATAGCCGTGCCCACTGGGGGAGAAAGTCCGCCCTGTGAACCGCCTCCAGCAGGAGGTCATGGAGATGGCAGTTGTTTCACAGACAGGCTGTCGCAGGGCATCCAAAATGGCCAGAAAGGTGAAAGAGGTTGTGCATGCTGCGATTACTGGCTAACTTTGGATATCAATCATTCCTAATGGCAAAGTATTAGACTGAAAACTTATACTGTGGAACAATATGGATGTTAAGTAAGGCATTAACTAGGTTGTAAATCAAATGATTAAATATAAAATAACAAAAAAAACCTACCCCACATAACTTCCTCTAGTTTAACCTGTCAATTAAGATAACTAACAAGCAAAATGAAAAACTGCAATAAAAATATTCTGTGGCTACTGATTTTCTGTTCCAACGTTGAACTGCCTCAGCAAAAGTTCAAGCAATGCCTCCCTGGAGACGAGAGACCTATCCCAGGCTTCAAATGGGGTCAAAAGAGTTGGATGATTCTCATGCATTCTGCATTGTCTCCACAGAAGCACACAAAGCCCCCTGTGATGAGGACTGAAATCCTGAGTGGAGCTCACACATTATGCGGCGTGAATTCAAAGATGATCTGAAGCGTACTGATATGGGGGGAAACCTGCAGTGCTGCAGGAACTGAATCTGTGCCATGAGATGCACATAACACAAGATGAGATCGCTCACAATGGATGGCAAGGGCTATAATCTCCCAGAGCACTCACTGACCACATATATTATCTTGCTGACTTAGTACACAAGTTAACTTGTGAGACTCAAAAATCTATAGTGTATACCGTGGGTGGGGGGGCAGTCATTTCATCCATTATTAGAGTGTAGATCAAAAAGGAAGGGCAAATTCCCTCAATGGATTAAAGGAGTTGAGAGGATTACATTTTCCAGCCAGGACAACGTCCCTACCCAGTCCAATTACCCCTTCAGAAGCTAGCCCATGCATTTCAATTAAAAACGACAAGACGATTTCATAACCAAGGTGAAAATATGCTTTTAAAAGACAGGTGCTAAAGTACACGGATTGAATAAATTTCACGTTGCTGCAGATAAGCCCACCACATCCCTCTTGGCTTGTCTTGTTTATCTTCTCAGTGTTGATAATCCTCTTAATATGGTAATATATGAAACACCTTGCCTGGATGTCTTTAAGTCCTCTGCCCCGTGTTCATATTACCGGAGCTGAGACTCATGTTTCATTTACAGAAAATTCAGAGGGAGATTTGAAATAGGATTTGGGAATTCCCTTTGACGGGTCTTAGCTAGTTGACATTTAGTTGGACAATGCTATTGAATTGCAGCAGTATTGCATTTTTCATGGTTATTACATGACAGCCCGTTGACACCCCAGCCCGTTTTTTAGCATGCATCATGGCCATCAGGGACCAAAACACAAAAGAACTGAGGAGAATCATGAACAGGTTTGATAATGAGACTGCGATAATGATCTTGGAGCTACAGCACAGCACAGTATGCATCTGTGTTGGGCTCCTCAGTGCAATTACGCCATTTAAGGTCCATTAACACCAAACGTCCCAACATTATTGTACTAATTTTCTGGTTTGATTGCATTTTTATTTATCTAAGTGTTTCTGTGACCTCTGCTAATTTCTTAATCCAATAGGGTGGGCATTCCATTACGGATTATACAAGGGGAAAGAGGATTTTGTAAAGATAAAATCTTACACTTCAGTATGGGAGAAGTACTATGGGAGAAGTGCCGCTGAACACACCACCAATTTGCAATTACATCAGTCAAGTAAGTAATTACACACCTCTAATACCTGCCCTTTCTACGTAGAGCGCTTGTCAGGGAATGGTGTAGCATGCCAGACTATTCACTCAGCAACAAAGAAGTATTGATGTGTCACGGTTGTGGTTGCTGCAGCTTCCACCTGTGAAATGTAAATGCAGACCGGGGCAGGGTCCAACATGGTCAGCATGCAAACCAGCTTATCGAATAGCCACGGGGTACACAACACCTCTGACCTGCCGCTACTGCATCCTCAGTGTTTCCATACTCTTTCCCTCTCTCAGCAGCGTGTAGGAGGGGGAATTCAAAGAAAAGGCCTTGAAGTTGCCCACTGCGCACACAGCTACATGCAACCGAACAGTGAGACATCTCTATTTTGTTTCACCCTTTCACATTCAAGGACATTTTTAAGCTTCGTTCCTCGTCTTGGGTTTTTGGGTTTTTGGATTTTTCGTTTTCATTCAGTATGTAGAATTGTTTTGTGCTTCTTTATTAAAGTAAGATTTTTACTGTCCCTTATCATCACATGACCGTGATATATTTTGCAGGGATTCCATAGTCTATTCCATAGTCTGAGTTCTTTCTTTTTAACTCTAGTCTACTAAAGAATGGCTCGATGTTCCCACCATTTGCAGGGTTTTATACCAAAGTATCATCTATCCATTCTGCAAATGCTCTTCCACCTGACAGCCACCAGGTAAGATTAATAAAAGCCTAGAATTGTGCTTTACTTTCATACCAGCAATCATTTTGTAGGAGCAGGCGTCGGTTGTTCAAGTGGTGAATATCTCATTTTGGAGTGAAACTCTTCCATTCTCCTCATGTCTGTGTCTCACATATCTTTATTATTATGAACAATTTGATGAATCTGGTCATAAGAGTCTAATTTTCTTATCACTATGTTCACTGTAGTCATGATGCCTGTTGTTTGGAGAATATTACATTTACAGCTGCCATTGTTTATCCCATTCAATGTCTCAACCTCACTCCACAGATTGCTACATCGAGTTGCAGCTATTGTGTTGCTTCACACAATGTATGAGGCAATACAATGATTGCGAAATAAT
This sequence comes from Gephyroberyx darwinii, assembly GCA_900660455.1. Lineage (NCBI taxonomy): Eukaryota > Metazoa > Chordata > Actinopteri > Trachichthyiformes > Trachichthyidae > Gephyroberyx > Gephyroberyx darwinii. The sequence continues at coordinate 16,885 of CABFOQ010022252.1, forward strand.
TGCAAATTAATCCATAACAACCATGGTTGTTATAGTTACACAATTAATTTTGCTTACAGTGGTGAGTGTGAGTGACTGAGATCGATATACTTCAATGTAATGTAATCAACAAATCAAAATGACACGACGGTTAATTCATCTCAATACATGTTCCTAAATATATTTACTTCTGAAACTATCTCATGTGTGGTATTGGATAGTTTTCTCTGCTTGGTTTGCGATTGTTGGAAAACAAAGAGTAAATGTGTACCTAACTGTGATTCCATACTTCCAGTCTTTAATGTAAATGTCTAGCATTGTTTTCTACTTCAGAGATGAAAACCTTGACTGTAACTTTGTCCTTCGTGGCAATAAAGCGACCTCACACACATCGTGATTGTTCTGTATTGACCTCTGAGCTTCCCCATCATTTAAGACCCTCTGTGACTGATATTGACCAATAATAGTCGAACTATGGCTCCAGTTGCAAAGCAACCCAAAGTGACGAGAAAGGAAAATATCTAACGCTGGGGAGTCCAGCTTTCTCTGGACAGAGTGTGCGCTGCTGTTAAGGAGACAGTTCATATTTCACACTTACTGTAAGTTTTGATTTATCACTTCCTGTGGGCAGACAAATGACCACACCTGACCGGGTCTCAATTATTGGGGATGGGACACTCTTCTCTGTTACAGCCCCACTTTGTTTCAGTGCAGCTTTAACATGGCTACCTCTGAAACCCATTGTTGCCAGTCATGTTGCATACTCTCCCATACTTTGTCTGAATTTTTATTATTTTTATTTACTACATCCCCAGTAATCTCTGCACATACTGCAGGTGTTCCATTTCGCAGTGCTGAATGTCTTTGCGGCAGTCAACAACTACTGACACCTGGGAAACAACAAGGCTGTTCCTGGACTTGCCTGACTCATGGCGCTCAGGTTTTGGTTTGGTTTCTTACAATTTTACACATTTCATGCATTATGGATGGATTTATGCCAGTGAAATCGTGGTGTTTATTTTGTGAACAAAAGTTTGTTTCCAGTACCTATCCTTGGAGCTGGCTTAGAGACAGATATATGGGAGTTAGGTGCCCTTGGTCAGAAGCATATTGGCAGCACTGGGCACTTTTGCAACGATAGTCGGAGCCAGGAGGCCTCCCTAACCACCCCGCCAACATGCCACCCATGAGGGTATGAGGGACATATGTTTAGACCTAATCGACTGCAATTTTCAACACCAGATATATTTATTATTTTTGAAGAAAAATAGATCACAACACCAAGTTTCTCCGGTGTATGGAACATGTCATTGCAAAGGTCTATGATTGTCATTTTAGAGCTTTGTACTTATCAAACATTCATGCCCCATTTTCCTGGCCACAGTCCCCAGGAGCATAAAGTCTAGACAGCACACTTCATCTGGGATTCTGATACATCTCACGCGACACCTCATTTGTCTGCTGTCTGCTTTGGAGTCTAATTTCATAAGAGTTGTACATCTTTTCAAAACTGCATTCACAAATCAATATAACTCATATGCCCCGTCTAGGGGAGGCTACGGCACGGCATGAGGTGGACCCTCCTTCCTCAGAGGCCAAAACCAAACCTTGAACACAGAGTAGGTGTCATAGCTGATTGGAATGTTTATTTCAAATAAGGAGAACGAAATTAAGCTTCAGGATTGGCCAAGGCCAACATAACAAACAAAAGCCAGTGTAACTGGTGAAGGGGAGAATAACTTAACAAAATAAAACCAACTAAATGACATGAATCACTAACGAATCAAACAGGAGAAAACAAGGATAAATACATAAATGGTGGCCCAGCCCTACGGTTCTCCACACAGAGATGGCCGTTTAGTTTAAGACAACTACAGAACTAACAATCACACATGAGAATAACAAAGGAGACTAGTAGTGACTGGGTTGGGAGGTGAGGAAGGACAGCTCAACTGCTTCCTGCATATGGCCTGTTATCACCTGGGGGACCAATGGCCTGCAGACACTGCCAGCTAGCTAGTAGAGCAATCGTCTGCAGATACCTCAGTCAGTCAGTGCACCTGCCAACACACACACACTCAGAAGAAGAGGGAAGCGAAAGAGGCAGATCAAAACACAAGACAATGACCTACTATACATTCTGCACTTTGGCTTGTGTCAACATTTTCATTTTCAGATCCTCAGAAAGATCCTTAAAATGGACAGAAACAACTTGTCTTGTCTTGTTCTACCATAGTGAATCTCTACTGCTTTGTTGCTTCAAAGGACTTTTTCGCCATCCGCCTGTTCATATATATAGTCCAATCCAATCATCCTCAAGCTACAGGCCTCTCAAGGAAGGCGACATTTTATTTTCTTCAAGGAAAAGGAGAGTGCTTCAGTTTCAAAGGAGCTGTTACCTGCCCTCTACCAGTGTGTCGTCCTTGAACCAAAACATCATCCCTCAAAAGCCGTTTACCTACCTGGGTCGTTACTTTATCTCTCATATGTTCATGTTTCATTAACCCTTATAACCACATTCTGCTTTAACAAATACAGACATTGCTGAAAGACATTTTGGCTGTTTGGGGGCAGGTTCTTGACTTTTATGTCCACCTCTTAGAAAGTCCCAAAAATCTGAGTACAGAACATGAAAAACATCAAAACATGTTATAAATTGGTATGTTTTATTATCATCTCATGTACAGTTAGCTGTTGTTGCAATACTGTTTAAACCAAATAATATTTAGTTTTATTGCTCAATTGCTCAATTATTTATTTTTAGCTGTTTTTTTCTTCTACCTTTTATGATTTTGTGATCTAATTCTTGAAATGACTTTTCTTAAAATGTTATTATGCAGAGTTTCACAGGCCAGAAGCTATTTCACTAATACATTCATAATAATGATTTCAAGTCTTTCAAAATTGCTGTATCTATCTTTCGACTTATCCTTATATAGCAAAAATGGGAAAATATTTTACTTGCATTCACTTGCATTCACTCGCTTATGGAAAATGGTGATATTTGTATGGTTTTTTAGGCATTTTCCAATTCCAGGCAATACAACTATAGAATGATTCATCAAGTTGATTCATTTTTCTTATTATATATGTTATATAAGCCACCTTGCCGAAGCAAACACATTGCTGGTGATTATTCTTATCTTGGCTTTTTTTGTGTAAAATGAATGCAATAAAAAACATGAGAGTTAAAAATGACTTGTTGACCCCAGAAAGGGTAACATAATCTTCTCTGGTGGTCACCTGTAATAGTGGACTATAATCTACTCTGCTACTATATCTCTAACCTTAAATCGTTAGAGGAATCTGTACTGTAGGCCTCTCTAACAGTGGGGATTTCATTTGAAGGGGAACAAATTACCTGAAAAAACGTGAAGGTAAAAGTCAACAAGCTTGAAGGACCACCTGAAGATAAAGGTAATGATTTGTGTCGAGGGGAGCATATTGTTTCATTGCAGGAAATTGCTTCATTCCTTAGATAGATACAAACTGATAAGAAGAAAAGGAGGAAGTTCTTTACAGAGGCGTTTGGACTAGCGATGCTTCATCTCTGATTAATACCTCTGGACACGTCCTGCACCGCCTCACGGCAGCCTCAGGCCAGATTCTTATTCAAAATGCAGCCGTAAATATTCATCGAGACATGAGCAAACACAAGGTCTTAATTACTTCAACATGACAGTGACCTCTATCAATATGTAAATCATTTAAATGGATGCATTTTCCCATGGAGTGAATCAGAGTCAATGCAATGTTCTGGCTAGCAGGCCGGCTCGTCCTGTTTCGCCAAACCTAAGGCCCACACTCTCTTTCTATCTCGCTCTTTCTTTCTCTCTCTCTTGCTCCCTCACTACAACAAGCCCTCTCAGCCGGAGTGCCTTGCATTATTTACTTGTTTATGATTAGTTAAGCCTCACATGGAGCTGCCATCTGCTGGAAAGTGGCATAGAGAAATGGAGTGCTATTAGGTCTATTTGCTTTTACTGAGGGAAAGAGAAAAATAAAGAAGAAGACTGTCTGGCTTCCAATATGCTTTCTCAGTAAAGTCCAGTGCCACGATTACCCTAAAGTCATAAACTGTGTGGCATTTATGCCTCATTAAGCGTTCTATTACTGAGCATTAGTGTTTAAAAATTAACATCAAACTAAAATGAACAGTACAGATGGTGCTCTACAACCCCTGTCCCTTCTAATGAACACCTTCACAGCACCAATACAAGCATAAGTGTCAGTGGAACACCTATAGGGGAACATGTGTTAAGGCTCAGAACGTATCAACTTGCACTATAAATCTTGAGTAAAAGTGTCCGTGTGTTGAAAAGGAGCGATAACAAATAAAAACATCTATGTACTTGGCAAACATTTAAAGGGGCGATAAGTACAATTTTATACTGCTTCATTGCACAAAGTGACTATAATCCTTCTGCGGGGGGATTGATAGGGTTGTTGATCAATAGCAGTGACTCAATGATTACTTCGCTTGGTGCTGAGATTTCTGGCTTTCAAACTTCAAATCCTAATCCCCTCCAATCTACCCACATTTTCAACTGCTCACCGATGGAAGACGGTGCTACAACATTTAAGCTGCAAAGACTTAAAAGCAAATGACGAAGCAGTATTATTATTATTACATTATTTTGCATTGTGTACCTCTGTTGGATCTCTGCTCTAATAAACTAGCTTACTCTTCTCTGTTGCAAAAATGTGTCAATTACAGGCCACCATCACTCAAGGCAATGGGGGTGGGCCAGCGATAGGTTTTAAAGGTCAAAGATTACTTACTGCCCCTTTAAGGCACGTCACAAAAAAGTGTGTGGCTGTGTTGTTAAACCAAAACATGTTGTCTTTGAGGGAATTTTGCCACTTCAGAATGCGGACACAAACGGTGACAGATAAAAGACAACCTGACCATTCCCAGAGTATTTTTCCTCAGCTGCCGTCAGTCTTCAAGATGTTTGATTGAAGGCAGTTGTCACTTGATTGTGATTGCGGCTCGCCTCCCATAAGTGAACCGGATGGCTGGCTGATGAATCCTGGATAGGATTGTTCCAGCACCCTGTCTTTTCATTGCAGGAGGTGGAGCTTTTCCTGTCAGAAACAGGTGCACTAAGAGGATGATGCAATCAGCTGTAGATGATACGCTTCACTCACCCACTGAGGTGGATAACCCCAATAATACATTTGTTCATTTCTTGTGTTTCTGACAAGAGAGAGTAATACAGCCAAAGCAAAAGGGTTGACTGAACGCCAAGTGTAGACAGACTGCACTCCCACACTATCTTGAAGAGGGATATCTACTGTTCTCAAGTATTTTTCTTCATTCACAGAGGATAACAGTGAGAGCAGTGGAAGACACATGAAAGAGGGGTTTGACGATTGTGAACCACATACATAGACGGGGTTTTTTAACCAATACAGTCATGCTTGAAAGTTGGTGAACCCTACAAATGGTGGTCATTATTTGATACCTTATAGAGGAATAACCTCATAAAATCCTTATGTAAGCCTCAAATTTTAATGAAGATAGCCCAAATAAAGAACATGACAAATAACTATGATACACTTCAATTAGCAGCAAATTAGCAGCAAAACTGGTTTATTAAACAAAAACTCACATATGCTTGTGCAAAATGATGCTAACTCCTTCAATCAAGAACTTGTAGCTCCTCTTTTAGCAGCAATGACTTAGAGTAAATGTCTTGTATAACCACTGATCAGTATCTGGCATCTTCCTTGAGATATTTTCATCCACTCCTCCCTACAGAATTTGGCCAACTCAGTGAGGTCGGAGGGCGTCTCACACGATCAGCTCTGCTACAGCTCAATTGGATTTAGGTCAGGACTTGGTCAATCCAAAACACTAAACTCCTTCCCGAGCCATTTTTGGTAGATTTTCTTGAATGCTTAGGATCATCGTCTTGTTGAACAGACACTTTCGGCTCAGACTGACGTTCTCTTTCAAGGATTCTCTGGTTTCCCTCAGAATTCATGGTTCCCTTAATGATGTTGAGACGTCCAGGTCAGGAGGAAGACAATCAGCCCCAGACCACGACACCAGAAATTCAGAAATTCCTCTAAAAAAACATATGAAACTGGTAAATATAGGTCAATTATTTCAGATAAGAAAAGGCTAATTTTGATAAATAAGGATTGCATGGTAAAAACTCAAAATTTCTATAATTGCTCAAGAGGTTCACAAGCTTTCAATCATGACTGTATGACCGCTATAGTCCTGATGTGTGTAAAGTACTATGTAAAAAAAAAAAAACTTCTCCCATTATCCCTGGGTCTGCGCTCCATCACTCTGAGGTAATACCCTGTGGTCAGTCACAGTCAATCCATTAAATGGCAACCCTCCACTCAACCTCCCACGGAAGACTGATTCTCCCAGAAAGCCTTGGGGGTGAAATCTGACGCAGCCTCAACACCAGTCCTTTGGGTGTCACCTGGGAGCTGTATACATTGATTAGTAATTGTCCTTTCTCCTTTCCTGAGAGGTTGCTTGTCCCGGAGGGAGGCAGCCATTACACCACAACTGGCCAGGGGGACCATTCAAGGGCAATCAGAGCAAACAGACTCAGAATAACCTACTTAGATGGGAGTGCAGTGGCCTGTATTGGTAACAAAGAATAAAGTAAAGGGGTCTGAAAAGAGAGTCCAATGGCGTGGGTTTAGTCTGTGAACGCCACAGTGGGCAGCAGTGGTGCCGCATCCAAGGGCTTTTAGAAAATCTCTGTGGTAAGTAACAGGGGTTCACTTGCTTTTATGTAACATTAAGTAGTAGCCATTGTAGTCCCTCTTCATGAATTTATCCTGCATTTGGTACTGCATTAATGCTGCAGGAAATCTTTTCTTGAACTCCTTGTAAAAACAGATGAAAAGAAACACTTGATTCTTCCATGTATTACCTTGGAGATGGAGCAAAAATAAGTTGTGAAAGTTCAACTTACCTGCTACTTTACTACTTTGCATTTGTACTCCTATATACTATATTGGATATCTAAAGCCCTGTTCTCACAGGACTAACATTACCTGAGGACATCCAATGATTTGAAATAGATCTTTGCAGTGATTTTAATCCTGTGCGGATCTGCCATGTCTGTAACTTGTAAAGTAAACATTCAAGTACAAATTACCTGCCTTATTTTGGTGAAGACAGAGATAATACCCCTGATGATACTAATCCAAATCAAAAGTAATTTCAGCCATCATTAATTTTTGGTGCACAATTTATTTTTCTATTCATGTCATGTAAAATGGAGGCAGTAGTGGAATCTATACAGTAATGTTTTGAATTTTTGCTTTGCCAATTGTATTTTTTTTAATCTTCTTTTCATCTTTACTGGTGATTTTAACAAATTTCATTGTTCTGTGTGAATGCATTTCATGTAATGCATTAATTACATGAGGCCCCCACATAATACTAGTCCCTTGTGATTAGGGCTTAAGTAGTGTAGAAGCCCACCCCAACAGTACATGCCAGGTGCTTATCTTCAGGGGGGTTCGGTGCAGAGTATCGCCCTATTACATACCTACTGAGTTCAGCCAAGGGACAACAAGTATTGCTGAGTGCTGCCACTTTGCAAGTCTCAAAGAACTGAGGAGGTTCAAATGAATAGCTAGGAAGACATTTCTTCCAAACGAATTATCATGTGGGAATCCTAATCAAAACCTGAGAAAAATAACAAAACAATATGCAAACCAGCAGCACAGAGAGAGTTGCAGCCATTCAAAGCATTTTATTGCATCGTGCCTCAGCCTGCCACAAGAATATATACAAATTTATGTATGTGCGCTTACCTTATAGGCATTTAGACAATGATCCAAGTCAGTGTGCCTCATGGTGAGACACAGCAGAAACAAAATGTTCCTCTCCCTCTAGGATGTTCATGTATGATAGAGAAGCACTGAATTGATAGCCAAGCAGAGAGGCTGTATTTTCTAGATTTTGTTCATGTTCCTATCTATCTATATCTATGTTATACCAAGCCAGGTTTGCTACAGGAAGAGGATCTCACATGATCTCTCACATCTCATCATGACTCAAACTGATCACGGAGAAAAATTGCTACAACATCGCAGAGTTGTGGGAAGTGGAGAGTCAACAGTGCTCGAGGAGCGTATTGATCCTGTTTCTGGAGAATGTTGACACTCCACACGCTACTCCGCAGCATGGGTTCACCTGCTCTCCACCACACCGAATCATCGGAGACTCTTCCTGTTTACTGGCCCGTGGCAACAAAACAATGAGAGGAAAAAACAACAACTACGTTTGAGAAGAGGCGGGAGATGTGTTTGGGAATATCAGGAGGATTTCTTAATAAAGCGCAATGGCTTAATTTCCCTTCACTCGTACCCTCACAAACTGACACATCTAGCCCTTTAGAGTTTTTTTCTCTGTGCTGTTGCAGATGAAAGCGGGGCAGGAACCACGCAGCTTCAACATTCTCACTTGCAAATTCAGGGATGACAGGGTTCCTCCGCCAGCTTCAATTATGAATGACAGCCTTTTATCTTCTGCCTGCTAATTAGGTGAGCCGATGCTATATACTCACACCACGTTCTCTCACAGTTTCTTTGGATACCTGAATCCAGCCTTCTTAGTGCAACGGATAAGTGAGAAGAGAAATGGGTCCGGCAGAATGATCTTGGAGTTCAAATGAGTTACGCTTAGAGTCATACTTCATAGAACCAAAAAAAAACGAAAAAAGAAACCTGACTTCACATCACAGCTGGAGTGAAAATATTTCCCCATAGAGCTCCTATGGAAAGCTGTGGGTTGTTGGACCATATAGGGGAAACTGGATAGCAGTATTTTAATACGTTTGGCTTTGTAGTGAATGTATTAATACTGAACAACACTCAAGTACCCTAATCCTTCCCTCGCCCTCTGTCTTGTGGCCCCTTAACTGGTGGGACATCCTTGTCCCACGTCACAGAGGCTGATTTGGAATTGGAAACCAGAGCTCTGACAAGTCATTTTACTGTAATATCGAAGCACAGCATTTAAAAACATGTCAGAGGACCACTTGAAAGGATAAGGTCACTGCTGACATGGGGAGAGGATATTTGGTCAATCCGACTGGATCCAATTAGCTTTCTCTGACAGGAGGCCGTGACAAGCCTAACGCTGCAGCCACATCTTATTCTCTGAGCCGGGGTCCAGACTTGCAGACAGAGGAATGGAGGGATAGAGGAGCCGGGGAATAATAGCAGAACAAACAAGTCACGACTCCCGGAGAACACCCACCAGATACTCATTAGAAAAGAATATCTGCCTCCTCCCTCCCCTACTTTTCTCACCAACCCCCCTCCCCTTCCCCTCTTTTCTTCTGAGCATCCTCCTGAGACTGGATGAGCTGAGAGAAATGTTCTTTTTTCTGGGTTCTTGGACATTGATGGCAATGTTTCCCACTCTGCAGAATATACAGTGAACAGTATTGGCAGCACTTTTGATAGCATTCAATTAAACTATTTTGAAATCTGCCTGAGGTGACAGTATTCCCTGTTTCAAAGGAGAGCATGAGTATTGTTCTACGTAGAAGAGTCACTTCCATGGGGTTTGTGCATTTCCTTTTCAAGTGATGTCTATTATTTATTCTTAAACTTTAAAAATTGTCTACTTGATGTGGGTCATTAAAAAGGAAAAACAGTATTAATGTTTTATGATTAATGTCACCCTAGGCTAATTTTCCCATTTCAATTTCCCAAGGGCTTAGAGAGAAAAAACCTAATGAAACTCATTGAGTAAGAAACTGGACTCCTAAAGAGCTCACCTCCACATCAGAGAATGTGTGATGATTTTAATGCATCCAGACTTTTTAGAATAGATCAACCCACAGTAATACATATTCAGCAGTGGCCTAATGAAGTGTTGTTTGCACAAAACTGCATGCAGTAATCTTTGCCCCCCCTTAAGACCTAAATAGTTCATTTCCAATGCATGAAATTAGACCTCAGAGAAAAGGAAGGTGATCAAAATGCAATCTTTTCAATATGCCATATTCATTATTGAGTGAAAAAAATAAAACATTTTTAACAGATAAAAGTAATTACACTGGGAGAACGCTGCTCCCAGGGACTAAACTCTAGCTGTCAAGACAGTAAACAAGTGGTGGAAAAGGGGCTGAGGGGATCAGTGGTCCTTTGAAGTATTCTCTCCTTGTTTTAAATAAGCACAGTAGCTTGCCTATTCCCCTCCACGGCCATGGAAAGCAACAGCAGCTCAGTCAGGAAGCTCTGTGGCCTTGGCAACCCATTTCAGGGACCCTGGACAGCAGCCTTGAAGCAGGAAGCACCGGGTGATGGCCTAATCCTATTCAGGTCTCTGAACAAGTGCCTTCTAGGCTGACTCCCTCACAGCTGTGTGTGCCTCTGGATGACCACCAGCTGGGATGAACAGGCCGTCCAGCTAAGGTTATACAAAGGGCAGGAGAGCAGTAGCAAACACTGGGGTCCAGATTCATTAAAGGTTTGTGCAGGGAAGAGCGTGAGCTGTTTCAACAAAATGACCAAATCAAAATGCCATGCTATTCCAGTGGTTCCCATAAATAGGCATGTGTAGCGCACCGCAACAATATCAGTACAGCCACAAAATAAAAAGCTGGTCAATGTACAGAAATTGATCTAAATAGGTCTCTAACACTGTGCCTAAGAGGTGCACATCATGTGTTCTCTGTCACACCAGAGACTAATATCACTCAGCCTCTAGCTGAGTCTGACCTAAAAAAAAAAAAAGCTGTCTGACAAAAACTTGATATCGACTCAACAACGGGAATTGTTAACTTCTGCAATATTGAACTTGGGATCTTATCGTTGCAAAGTGACATTACCCCAGCCGCTAGCGAAGTCTGTATATTCAAGTCACGTAATCATACATCAACAAGTGGAAAATTAATTTTCTCCTGTGCATTGAACATTTGTTCCGTCAGATGACCATTGAAAAGTATTTTAGAAGGAAAAAGCCTCGAGAGGCGGAAGAAAGCCAAATGGAGTCCGAACCTGAGGCAAAACATGCAGATTAAACCTGAGAGGAAAAGCCCTGAACCCCACCAGTTGAAATTCATTCATTTCAGAAGTTGCTACAACAATATCGGTTATTATCACAATGGAAAGAGAATGCATTGAAATAAAATGTTTAAGCCGTGACAGAATCAAGCTGTTTATTTTGCCCCACCGCCACAAATGAGTGGAGAGCTTGTCTAATAGTGCCGGTCAATCAACATTAGCTATATGCATTATTTTGCCCACCTAATAGTTATTTGTAGGTGAGGCCAAGCAAATCAATATCGCACCCAACCCATCGCCAAATTATTGTAGATTATTGCACATATAAGATCCTTTGAAAAGTTGCAATATGACTTTTCGCGAAGAATTTGGCCATTCAGGATAGATGCTATCATTGCCAGGTCAATTCAAGTGAGGTGAGCAAGGGAGAAGCTTTTCCGCAGGGAGCTATTTGCTTGCTCAGAGGTCGTTTCTCTTTTCAAGTGCTTCTTTGTGCCTCAAGTTATTTTCCATAAATGTCTTCATGAATAAGACCAAAAATCTGGGCTCTTAGCGAATCTGAAGATTTGCAAAATTTGAAGCAATATTGCAATATTACACAAAGAGAAATGGCAGTGAAACAGCATGATGAGTGAATCGAAATCCTGGAGCACGCAGTCTTTAGAAATATATATCTTTTTAAACTCTTGAGCAAATTATCACCATAGATGGATGTCTTTATTATCTGCAGACTCTCTGTTCATCTCCTCTTACAGATCTTTCTTCTTCAAGGTTTTCAACTTCAGCTTCAACAAATAGTCTCCCAGGGTCATAAGAACTTACATGAAAAAGGAAATCATCAGGAAGGTTGTCTGATATAGACTTTGAAAAACATGGTGTGCGTAATGTAAACTCACTTAACTGTTAACCATTTTTCTCACCATGAAGATAAGAGAACCTTATTTAACATTATTTAGCCAACCTCTTTACAGATTTCTAGAAGCCATGGTGCATTGAAGATTCAATTTCTAACTTTTCATCACTTGCCGAAACTCAGCAGCTCAAATCAAAAATTGGGTCCCTGAAATTTGTGCGCTACATTAGACAGTACCCACAAAATCTTTGCAGCACACATTCACCTGGAGCCATTTCTGATTGGCTACAATTTCCTTGGATCGAGAAAATACAAGGAACTAGATCATGTCAGCTAAATCATCCATGGCCAAGATATGGTGCTAAACTGATATTTGGTCACCTCAAGCGAAAGGTCTTTGCTGGATTATGGTTCACCTTGCCTCAGGAAACATAAAAATTGATCTAGAATGTACATCAAAATGCTAGTCCTTCAGTCTATCTCGGTTTGTGCTGCATTTTAAATTGGCACCGACCAAATCAGATTTTTGTTTGAAATGACTGAAGCCAGGGGGGGTATGGCTAAACGAGGTGAGGGAAGGAATAATTACTCTGGATCCCACCAATTTTCTGGGTCTGAACCATCTAGTCCAAGATGAAACCAGACGGTAACTAAAAGGAAGAGAATATAAATTGGGGAGGCTTTTGAGAAAAAGTAACCACTGAGGAATTTTCCCAAGATTATTATTATTTATTAATTTTCATATTTTGTTTTTTAGGTCAATAATAATATCACTTTCACAAACACGCACACACACACTCGTACACGCATGCACACACCAACAAACAGGAGCATCAGATTACAGCGGCATCTGTTCCCAAAACCAATTTGGTGGCCATAATTACACATTTAATGATACAAAACTCTGGAGGAACAGACAGCACCTTTGATATTTACATGAAAAGAATTAGGGGAAAAGATAGAGAATTGAAAGTTAGTCATAACCTGCTTTGCTCACAGTGACAGAACTTCCTCGCCTAACAAGCTGGGGCTTGTTTTGCTAATTGCTGTACATCCAAAAGAGAATCCAAGAGCTGAAGCTAGAGTGTGTCGGTGTGAAGTAGATTTAAATCTGCATCTTTGTTAGATATATTGAATTATAGTGCTCTACATCTGAATAGGACAGGGTATTTTCCATTCATTTGCAGATGAAAATTATTGCTGGCTCTGAGTGTCAGACCGATGCATGGCTTTATAGGTCTGAAAAATCTAAGATTCATTTGTGCATGGCCCTGATGGACACCATGTGCTGTGGCTAGGCTGAGGATTGCTGAGCCTTCAGAGGAGGAGGAGATTGGAACAGTGTTCTCATCATCCCTGAGCCACTGGGTCATGGTTTAAACACTAATCCTGAAGGATGAGTGAGGGAGAAACATCCACCAGAGCACGCTCCAAAGATTGGAACCCTTCTGTCTGATCGCATGCTCACAAACAAGCACTGATGGTAGGGAAAGGGCAGCTGCAGCTGTCAAAGCCTTCACTCTGCCATTCTCAGTAGCCTATACCAAACAGAACAGTTTATCCAGCTGCTCTGACAAACATGTGACAGAGGCAGCGGCTGAAAGTTGGCTAAGGTTCATAGAGTAGGGCTATGGTCTGACATCATTTTAAGTCTTCGAACAAAATGGATTTCATCTGCAGTGTTTCATCACAGCAGTCGATAACATAGATCAGCAACGGGCATAGGTTTGACAGTGGCACAGTACAGGTGTCAATGGAAAGTGCAGCTGCAGTGAAAAGGCATTCCAACAAAGGCTACCGCCGGCGCCGCCATGCCCTCAGGTATCATTGCCAGTTTAATTACTGTTTTGCTGTCGCAGAGATAATTCATTGAAATTACAGTGCCGTTGCCAATGAAATATTCACAGGCTTGCTAGCATGTCTCCCTGCTGCAGCACGGAAAGGTATCGTGCTGTACTTTACTTTGATATACAGTGTACTCTGTTGTTGACTGAACTCTTTCTTTTGTATTGGAGCTGCCATTATTACTGGACGGCATTGTAATTAATAGTTCAATTACCAAGAACCACTGTCTTTGTGTTTAATTGCCAAAGAATCAATTTAAGTCTCTTAAATTCCTCTGCCCTAAAGAAAGAGATCCTTGATAAAAATGTGGCCAATCTGGGTTTCAGTCACAGGAATATCGAGCAGACACTCACCATTAAACTCCAGGCATGGATGTACCCTGAAAGAATTTTCGACCAAGTTTAAAAACCTTAGCCAGGCAATTATAGAAGCAAACCAGAGGAGCAAAACAACCTCAATATGTTATTCTTGAAATGATTAGATATCAAAATCTGCTTAAGGCTTATTGGGGATTCAAAGTAGCTACATTGCATTTTTCAGCGAGAAGAGATGAATCAGTAACAACTATCTTTGATGTTTTACTCCGTTATTGGATTTACCTTTACCATGAAAATAGTAATACTACCAATACTACTTTACATAGTTTTTGCTGACTAGATTAAATGCTGCCACACTCAAAAATTAAATTGTTGTCCAAAGTTGTATTATCATTATGAAGGTGTGACTCTCTCTCTCTCGCTCTCTCTCTCTCGCTCTCTAGGTTTGTGTGCATATGTGTGCTTGCATTTTTTATCTTGTAGTGACCAAGATATCTAAACGTATACAGAAGAAAAAGATAGGACTTGATTTATTTATTTATTTTTCACATTTCACTTCATTCTCTCCTGCTCCACTGCAAAACCTTTTGATCTACAGCGCAGGGAAAAAGGGCAGCTTCATCACACAGCTGCAAGCGCTACGTCTCTGATGCATTCTAGGACAGCCCTGGTGTACCCTAGACCTGTGAAAGGGAGGCGTGAGTCACTTACTGCCAGGCACGTTGTCGCCTGTCCCTGGAGAACCAATTATCCTGTATGTTTGCCCTGCAGTCTGACCATGAAACACATATAATGTTTGAATAAAATATCAGGTGAGGCGCAAAAGATGGTTCTCCCCCCTGATGGCCTCCAAGTTGCATCAGTCTGTAGGCCTACTGGGGTAAATTGGTGGTGCAACAGTGGTAGTTTGTTAACTGCCAGCGTGGTTAACTAGAAGAGGAACATGGTAGTAAATCCCCACAAATGAAAAACTGTCAGTTTTACATGCTAAACTAAAATTCTCCACCATGTTTATTTAAAATCGAGGTCACATTTTTTATAATTTAGACAAACGGGGAAGTGAGATCCCTCGCAAACATTACGAGGCCGCAATAAAAATGTACTCTTATTATGGTCAGAGTAATGACAGGTTGATAATGCTGCAGGGTCCTTACTTGGCCAGAGTTAGATTTTTTCTAGCCAATGAAATTTGGCTCATTCCATGGATCCGGTTTTCTCCACATAGACAGATGGCAAACAAACTAATTTCTATCAGGTGAAGGCAGGTGTGCATTTGCTCGGGGTAAAATGCCGTGGCGGTCCTCTGGAGTCGAAGTTGTCTGCCCCCCAGCAACCTCTCAGCCTTGAAGGTCAGCTTCTCAAAGGCAATTGATACCCCTGACTCCAGCTCTTTTTGCTCGTCATCCATTTTGGCAAATGGCAAGACTGGGCTGATCAATCAAGTGCCGTCAAAAGGCCAAACAGAAAAAAAGACCTAACAGCAGACCTGATCCTCTGTATCGACTGCTTGGATTATAGAGGATCCCCCTCTAGGCTCTCTACGTGATTTGGCCATAACTCTAATACTATCTTGTGATGATAACTGCTAAGTTTAGAAATCAAATAGTGCACATCTGTCCTCCTGTGTGCCTGTACATCCATCTACTGCCAAGCTGTAAGAAGAATACTGTAGCGATTCAGGGTTCCACAGTGGAAGCAATTGTAGAAGTCTCTCTTTGTGCTTTTAACCTGAATATGTCCTGCATTATCACTCCAGAAAATGTGTTCTTGAATGTTATACAGCAAAATTGATATATTCTAAAACCAAATAGTTGACAGACCTTCTTCGTAACTTCCAATGGCTGAAATTTATTTTTCTGAAAATATCCTCTTGAGGATGGAGCCACATTGCAGCAGTGGTAATACACTTGCAATAAGAATTGGGAAAATGTCTAATCTGTAATTGCTAAAATTGGAAATCAAATCGTTTGCATCTGTCTTCCTGCCTGTTCATCCATATTCCTCCAGTTCAAGATGCTGATGTGGTGAACAGATAACTTCATAATGTATATCATTCAAGCTTTCTCTGTTTCTCTGTGATACTACAGATAGAGGAGAACCTTTCTGAACTTAAAGGGGAAATAAGTACACATATTTTTACTGCCCCATTGCACAAAATGATAATATATCTGTGGGGGGTTCATAGGGTTGTTGATCAATTCCAATGACTCAACAATTACTTTACCAGGTACTGAGATTTCTGCCTTTCTGACACTTTCTGGCCCATATTCTTTTGGAGCAAAGAGTTTCTGCCCCTTGACATTTAACAACACTCCCAATCTCCTCCCACCTACTGGCATTTTCAACTGCTCAACAATGGATGACGATTATGGTGTGAATTTTGTGAACTTATCTTAATGGAAAGACATTTAAAATCACACCTCGAAACATGAACAATGAAAATAATAGGAGACAGAGAGCTCCAGTGTGCAAGGCAAAGAAATCAGATTTATATCTAAAATCATAGTCTTTGCAAACAAAATTGAAATTTTTAATTTGAACTAGTGCACTCAAATTTCATATTTTCACTGCTTCAATCAATTCCTTGTGTGATCATTTTTTGATTTCTGAAGTGCAGCTGCATTTTTGGGATTTGTCTTTGTCTTTTTCAGCTTTGAGAGGTTGAGACACTTTTTTGAACAAAAGTATCGGGGCTTTGGAGTGGTGTGGCCCTGCTGCTCTTCAAAGAGTGTCAGTCAGTAACCTCTGTGTGTGTAATTGAGAGGTGTTGCAGAATAGACTTATCAATCGTCGACGTAGAAATACAGCATCTATTGATTTATATATGATTTGATAAATTCACTTCCATCACCAACTTAGAAACAGGTTCATGAATGAACTTTAATCGTCACATAAACATACATGCAGTGAAATTTGTCTTCTGCACACCCCTGAATAGATACACACAACATATCACTCCACACACATGCACATGCATTTTCAGGTCAGGGGGCAGAGTGCAACCATCGAACGGCACGCCTGGAGCAGTTTGGGGTTAAGTGCCTTGCTCGAGGGCACTTCGGCAGTGTTGGTGGGCACTGTAACTGTGACACCAGTCATTTTTCCAATCACCAGCTCACAGCTGGAATACACCCTCCTGGTGGTGCCGGGGATCGAACCAACGACCCTCCGGTGATGGGTCGGCCTCTCTAACCTCTCTAACCGCTAGGCCAACCTGCTTATTGAGTAAACACTGCCATATTTTGCCATATTTAGTACGTGTAGACAGTACTCATACCAAAGTTCAGGAGAGACTCTGGTTCTAATGTATAACATTCAAGAATTATTATCTGCAGTACTAATGCAGGACAGATGAAAGATGAATGCATGAAGGATTGCTACGATAGTTACTACTGTATGTAGACATCTTGGCATCATCAAGACCAAATGGTGCACTTACACTTAGGATGTGTGTTCACTCTTCATCATTCAGCCATAAGAGAATTCTTGTTCTTGATTATTGATTATATATATAGTATTATGATCAATACAATGCAAGAATTCTCTTTGAAACATCAAATTCTGTTTTGCTGAAGAGATGTTTTTCAAAGTCACATCGTGGGGTGTAAATTCTCAGAGCATTTCATACAGCTCATGCATTTTCCAATTACACTTCAATGTCAGGCTGCTGAATTGTAAATGCATAATTTGCAGTCATCCATTCTGTTTCTCGAAAGTTTAATGAAGTAATGAATCAACATAGGACTTCATTATTTCTCAGTCTAAATCCAGAAAGTACAATACACATGCTGTGAGCTTTGGCACAGGTTGAATAATTTAAACTCAGATGGCCAGCAGGGTCCCATGTGCTACATCTTGTACTAATACAGTATTTGGTTGGATTGCGGACAGTGCCTTGTAGATTGAAGTCTCTTCGGGCAACTTGAGGCATGCATGAATATGATAAATGCTGTACACAGATATGTACTGCATATGTACAAGCCTAAATGTGCTACCATGCATGCATGTATCAAAGGGAACATAACATATGTAATATGCATGAAGCAAAAAAAGCACACTGTAGGTATAAGCATGGGATCTAGACTGTGTTAATTCTCACATAAACCTGTGCAAATACTACTGACGATGGCGCTATGCGTAAATGTACATGCTTTTTTCTACTTCCCATGCTGCAAATAACTCAGAAGCAATAGCAACACTTCATATGGAGTTTACAGGTTTAGCGATACATGCAAAATTAATTTTGAGTGCAGTGTAGACACAATTTGACTTATCTACCCATGCAATATACTAAGAATCAGAGGGCACTGCATTATTTATTATGGTGTAAAATCATAAGATGCAAAGCCTCCACGTCTATGAAAACCAGTGATATTTCCTGAGAATGAGGCTGTGTTGCAGTATCGACCCAAATGTGGGATAACTACAAGGCAATTTGTGTAATGAAGAACTATAATCACAGCTCCATTCATTGACATGCCATTTTCCTCTATCATCTGAAGAGTGCTCAAATGCACTGAGACACGAACCCGTACGCAGCTTTGAGATTTCTTGGCATTTGCTAAGCTTTGGCCCTGCCTTGTCTCAGCAAATGCACAATCAATTTTACCTTCTTGTCTCTTGTTTCTAATCCCCCACTACCATCTTTCCTTGCTCGATACAGTTCACGTTCTGTACACACTGTTCAATGGTCTTTGCCCTATCAGGTGCGCCGGGATCGAATGTCAGCACTGTCAGGCAGCTTGTCTCAGTGCCTGGAGAAGAATACCAGACAGTTACTCCTACTCTTCATCTTCTTTCCTATTATTTTTCACATTGTCTTGCACATGATGACTGCTGCCTTACCTTTATGCTGTGCTCTGATATGAATAGACATCATAGCTATTACACACAAATCCATTTCCAAGCCTTAATCAGACATAAAGGACCCTATTACATTATTTTTATACTCATTTTCAGTTGAATACAAAGGCATATTAAGAGGCTTTATCCCGTTTATGGTTAATCAAAATCACTTTAGAGTGAAAGCTTTATATCTGATACCTTTGAACAAATGTGCCCAATTTCACACAGATTAGTTATTAATTTTGATGGCTACATTAAAGTATTCTACCCTGCCACAATATCTATTCCATAAGCATATTAATGACAACTAATGCTTCAGCACAGGCATCAAATCAGGAATACTCTTGTAGCCAGTCCTTATTGGTCCACCTCCCCTTGTGTGTCTTCAGGCTATGATGGAGACATTTCACAGCAGGGAGTCACGATCTGGGAAATCATATACAGCCTGAATAAATAAAGCCTCGTCAATCATCGCCAAGCTGACATGGTGTAAAATGCCTCATTAATGGTTTAATGAATCACAATATAAAGGCGTTGCCGTCCCCCCTGCCCGGCTATAGCTATATGTGCATGTCACTTTTATTGATCCGGCTCCTGCGTTTTGATATACGGTCCCAATCTAATTGCACTCAGTGAGGGTTTTTATGTTGTTTGCTGGGAAGGACATTTATATGGGGTTGCTTGAGCTCACCTCTAGTCACGTGATTCAGTCATCAGGTTTCCTGGGACAAAATTGTGCCTCTGTCATTAAAAATAATAGCTGGTTATAGAGAAAGTTGGAAAAATGAAAGGGCACTGTATGTTTTATTAATAAATCCTGCAACAACTCCTTAGCCGCAAGAGGTAACAAAGACAGAAGCTGAAGAACAGGAATACAGATTAGACAGTCCATGAGTTTATAGTTGCAGTGTGAATCACTATTATTATAAGGATGAAATATAAATCCTTGGTTGCTGAAAGGGCTAATTCATTTTTATATCACTGTAGGAGCAGACGTCACATGAGTTTACTGTAAAAGATCAATCCTTCATCCTGCAGGGCAAAACATGAAGGAAATTAATGTTAG
The DNA here is from genome assembly GCA_900660455.1 of Gephyroberyx darwinii. Classification (NCBI taxonomy): domain Eukaryota; kingdom Metazoa; phylum Chordata; class Actinopteri; order Trachichthyiformes; family Trachichthyidae; genus Gephyroberyx; species Gephyroberyx darwinii. The sequence goes on from CABFOQ010022252.1 coordinate 36,797, forward strand.
AGTATACTAAATATGAAGCAGAGTCTAGGGCAAACAGCTGAGGTAAAATACAACCCCTAAAGTTGTTTTGCCAAATATTACCTTGCCAAGGTCATCCATAGGATAACAGGATCAAGCCCTCAGGGATACAGAGAAGATATCAGGTAGCTGTGGGCTAACTGACCATCCTCATACAGGAGCTATTACTCTCCTGTCAGTCATTCCCAACAGAAATGGTAGACAATAATGATTTTACAACTGATACCCAGCTAGGGAAGTATGAATAAATTACTCTTTAAAAAGCAGACCATTAATTACATGTGTTTATCAGTAAATAACAGAGCTGCCAACTTTTCAAAAAACCTTGGAGTGAGATTTTTACATTAATAAATTGGATGTGTGGCGTGTGTGCGTGTGTAAACAGGCAAAAGAGTGTGTCACACGGTGAAACCGTGAGAGTTGGCAGCTCTGTTGTAACATACCTTGTAAGTATAGTCTCAGATGAGAGTTTAGATTCCCATCTGACTTCTCGAGGTAGTTTCTCCCGCTGTCTCACTCTTCTTCTGTCGCTAACTTCGGATGCAGCATATATGGGTGCAGCACATAGGGTTCAGTGGCGCTCATCAGCGCCATCTACCGTCGGGGAGTTTGGAAAGGAACGAACGCGTCTCGGCTCAAGATCGGATTTTTTTTTTTTTTTTGCCGTGAGAAATTGGATGTGTGGCGTGTGTGCGTGTGTAAACAGGCAAAAGAGTGTGTCACACGGTGAAACCGTGAGAGTTGGCAGCTCTGTGGGTGCAGCACATAGGGTTCAGTGGCGCTCATCAGCGCCATCTACCGTCGGGGAGTTTGGAAAGGAACGAACGCGTCTCGGCTCAAGATCGGATTTTTTTTTTTTTGCCGTGAGAAATTGGATGTGTGGCGTG
>CABFOQ010022253.1:0-12747 GCA_900660455.1 Gephyroberyx darwinii
ACTGTGGACAGACTACTCAACGTGTTCTACCAATCAGTGGTGGCCACGCACTGTTCTCTGTGCTGGTATGTTGGGGAGACGGCATCAAGGCTGGAGATACAGGCAAGATAAACAAACTGGTACAGAAAGGCTCTGTTTTATGGCTGAACCTGCACAGCCTGGAGGGTTGAATGAGGACAAAAACTGAACTCCATCTTTAACAACACCTCCCATCCCCTCTATGATGAGCTGATGCAGCAACCGAGCACCTTTCGCCTTCACCTCACTCGCCCAAATTGCAACATGGAGCAACATGCATGGAAGAAGACAGAACAATACAGACATCCACTTCAGCCCTCTACTTCAACCTCAGCTCTCTTCTAAGACCCTACAGCACAAAGGGGTATAACAAAGGAGGTCTGCAGAAACGTATCCCTATGTTGCTTATGCAGTTGACCACCACTGAGTATTAGCCTATAGAATTTTTTTTTACCTGTGTTCTCAACCTACCAAGATGTATTTCAGTGTGATTATACAGTAAATGATACACCAGCAGCGGTATTGGCTTGTCAGAGATTCTCCTGTTATAGTGATGTTAAATATAAACCAATCGGAAAGGAGCTCACTGGTCTCCACCACCCTGAATCACTTAGCCAGCCTTCTTCATATTGCCTTTCATGGGTAAATATTTAAAGAATCAACAGTGACGTTCAGGACCCCACAGTGATATTAGTTGGGACAATATAGCAGGTTGTTTTCTATTTTCTCAGTTTGTGTTTTGATTTCATGGTAGTGCCTCCAGTTCAAACAGGCCCAACACAAATTGTGTGGTCACGACAAGGTTGAGACTTTCACTTGTTCCATATGGGGCTGTGCACAGGCCATCTTTTTATTTCTGAGTAAAGGCAGACCTCTGCCAGACTGGGAGGATTTGCTCTTGTGATTACTTCCATATGTAAAGTATAATGAACAACTGCAACATGGTGTAAAAAATGAATTTGCACCACATTACAACCCTCAAAATCCTCCTGAGAAGTATCCTGTTTACTTAGCTATGAGTAGCTGGTTAATCTAAGTGTCAATGAATGTTTCCAATGCAGCTCATTCAAGTATTCAATCGTGTTAACATGGACTCCTGTATCATGTTTTGGCTCTTCAATAAAAATGAACCCATATTTACTCTTGATTTGGCGATGCATCTGCAGGGCGTTATCTGTGATTTGTGCCATGCTAGGTGTACAGAGAGGGAAAAAAACATAGCAAATTTCAACCATCTGACACTTTGCCAAGTCTCCAACCACTAATCAGACACCGAGGAGAGTAGGCCTGCAGCCCATTTGTTGGTCTACCTACCTCAGAGCTACCACAGCGTGGGGACTGGGAGCTAGACCTACCAAATGCACCACATTGGTGGGAGAAAGATAGAAAAGGGAGAGAGTGAAGACTAGAGTAAAGGGGAGTGTGTCTTGGCACCAGAGCTCTGATTCTATTTACGGCTTTTAACAGAAATCTGATTAACGGAGGCATTTTAAGCAGAGTGACCTGGAGGAGGAGTGAGGAATGGGGGAGAGAGCGAGAGCCAGGAGGAACAGACGCTTTCATTAAATCAGCAATCGATGCCAGCACTCCTCAGAGACCAGCGTGCAGGAATAAAGGAATAAAATAAAATGAAATAAAGGAGCCATTTCCCACGTTTATCTAAAACTGTTTGGGTTTCAAGTGCACTGTAGATTCAACAAGGCTTTACAACAGGGAGCTTTGCTGTCTCTTACCGTGATCTTGCCAGCTTACACTCTCTATTCTCATCATGTTTTGTATTGTAGTAGTCAAGATTGAAGCTATAGAAAGATTATATGAATTACAAGATAACAGGGGTCATTTAAGGATGAACACAGCTGATGATCTAGGTTGTCAAACAGCCAACTAACTGCTAAAAAGACACATAATGTTGTAGCTCACTGATCAAAACAAGGCATTTATAAGTGGAAATTATGAAGCACTTGACGATTTCCTCAGAAATGAACCTGAGGCGATGGCCTGAGGGGCTGCTTGGAGGGCTGTCTCCCCCCAGCAGATAGAGCCATTCATCCCTGCATTATAGCCTCATTAGACATGGCTGCTGCTCTGAATGGTGTGCTTACCACTGAAACCAAATTCTTATTAGGGCTGTAGAAAAGCATGGAGACCTATCAATTGCCTGGATTAGAGCCCATTATATGACGCCTCAAAAAACAAACACCTTGAGCTAGTAGCATTGCAAGGTACATCTATTTTTAAGGGCACCATTGTAGCTGATCGTTAAAAGTTAGTGAAGGGTTAGCAGTTTGGTTTGAGCCTACTAGCAGAATGGACAGATGCACCTGAGTATTGTGAAGTTCCACGTGAATTGTGAAGTTCTGTGTGATTCATCTGCTTCAGCGCTTTAGTGGAGGAGGAGTGGAGGAGGAAGAGTGGTAATGATAACGATGCTGATTAAACAGTACACGTGTGGCTCCAAAATGACTATAGCTCTGAGCCCGTAGTGCTGAGCAGTGCTTATAATGCATCATAATGAGACATTTTGTCCAGTTCGCAATTTCCCATTGTGCTACTTTCTAACATTTTCCTATATTGTCTTTACAATACAGTGTTAACGGAGAAGAGAGGTGATTACTTGTATGAGTCATGATCAATCACTTACTTTTACATTTCATGCAGTTACTTGCATTTTAAAACAACTTTGGAAAGGAGACCGATATAGATAGATAGATGGATAGAGAGATAGATTGAGAGATAAATGGATGGATAGAGAGACAGATGGATAGTGTAGCAGACTCTCTACACCCGGGGCTGCGACAGACAGACACACAGGCAGGAGTGGAGAGTTCATGGGCCAACAGGCCGCTTTATTTGTAACCCAACCAACTAAAACAAACCGGTCTTGACTGCAGCTTTTAAGCGTCGTCTTCCTCCCGGCCGATTACCTTCCTTCCGCCCGGCAGGTCAGCTGCGTAACACCTTTCCAGGACGCAAACCAGCTCCAACCTGACTGGCCAGCTCTTCCAGGTCCGCCCCCGGCTGCATCCTCTGGGACCGGTGGTCGCCGCTGCTGGTCTCGCTCGCTCTCTGCTCCATCGTTCGACTCGAGCCTCTCATCTCCTGTTGAACTCCCTCCCAGAAACACACACAGGTTAAAATGACCCGGCTGCAATCAGCTTTAATTGGCCGCAGACGGTGCTGGATACAGGAAGAACCAGCTCACTGGCTCAATTCTCTCCTGCATCCAGCCTAAGCTTCACCCACACCCTCCCCGCAGTCTGCCACAGATAGAGAGATAGATGGTTAGAGGGATAGAAAGAGTCTCAACAAATACTTGAGCTGAGCACAGTACCTCTATCCCTGTGACTAACGCCATTGTAACACAGACAGATTGCCCTCTGGAGAGAAAGTGTGGTGAAAATAATCTGTCTCCCAGTTTGTGTGAGTGTTGGGAAATCCGCCACAGGGGAGCAGCCTTGGTGACACGGAGCAGCAGCAGGAATCACTCTTCCTGCTCTGACAGGGATTTAGCTGTTAGCTCCTCATGACGGATGGAGCGTGGAAATCACCCCACTATAGCAAGAGGGAGGCACGGATGGACATGGAGGGGCAGGGGAACCACCTGTGGTTAACAAACACGCACGTGTTTTCAAATTGGATTTGTGATTTTTGATGGTCCATTTGATCTTGGGTAAAACCCCCAGGACTTCCCCTAAGCAGAGGATGGACAGTCATGTGTGGTCAAGGGGTCATTGTAAAGTGGTCGGTCAGACCTGCAATGACAGTAATGTACTCCACAACAGGAATGCCCTTCACACACAGCAACAACTACGTACTATAAAACCTGAGTGGTTCAACATAATCCAAAGTGCAATGAAAGTCAAGCAGCCACTCTAAAGTGGTGCCCAACTCTATATATTAATTTGTCCTCTCGGCCAGCTGGAGTTGTAATTTTTTGGCTTACTTCAGCCATACTGTTCGTCCTCATTCATGCATCTGATTTCCTTTGTGTGGGCCGATAGCTTTGCTGTAAATGAATGGCTGAATGGAGAAGAGGCAGGGTGTGGAGTGACAAGCCGAGTGGCTGCTACACTGATAAATAGCCCTGGTTTTATTTAGCTTCATCTGTTTAAGAGAGGCTCAGCACTCTTTTCCTTTCAGCTTAAGAGTCCCAGGGAGATTCCTTTCCCTGGGCAGGTGGGCTCGGTATGCTGTTCTCCTCTTTTGGTAAGCACCTCTCCTTTAGCCACACGCCTAATGATCCTAGCCAGCATCTGGCACAGGTGGCCCCAGTGATTCTTCATACTGGAAGGGGAGCTGACAGCGAGACACTGCTGTCCCCTGTCTCCTTTCTCCTCCTCTAACTCCTGATTGTTCTCACTCTCTGTTTCTCACTTTCTCTCTCTCTCTCTCTCCATCTCTCTTCTCTCTTTACATTTCTCTTACCAGTTTCCTCTCATATTTCTCATACTGTCATACTTACTTCCCTTTCTCAATGCCTTCTTCCTACTCCGTCTCAGTCTATCGCTCTCTCCTTGAACGCCACATCGCAGACACATGTGGTTGAGATTTGCCAGCGTCATTATGTGAGTTTAGAGTTAAGAGTGGAGAAATATTTGTGTTACGAGGGCCTTTAACAATACGAGTGCTGTTCCTCTTGTTTGGATGGTTCCGCAGGTGCAGCTCTTATGGCCTATGCTGAGACCTCCATAAACCATAGTGGAGCATTAAAGCAGCAGATGTGCTTCTGAGGGAGAGCAGGCATTAGCAGGACAGACCACAGCCATGCCAGGGAACATGTCCAGGAGAATACATGTCCTGAGAGAGATGGACTGCCTTAGGTTTCAGCATCATTCCTCCACATATGGTGCAGTGGGCAAATTGTCAGAGACAGGCCCCTCCTGTCCATAGGGATGGAGAGAGTAGGGTAGATAAGGCCACTGAAGCCACTGAATGTTTAGCTGTCTTTGGTGGAGATAGATGGACAGGCAGACAGGCTGATTACAACCTAAAACAAAATTCACATACACTACTCCTGTGATCTTCTCAATCAAATGTGCCCATATGCCTGTTGCACCCATGGTATTGTTACAGTTGGTGTTGTTAAATTGGTCTCCCACTCCCTGTCAGTGGAAAAGCTTCCTGAGATTCCTGAGAGAATTGTTCACATTGCTCACATTTTAGACTGAACTGTATGAGATAATAGTAATAGCATCTGTAAACTAGGTTTATAGGATGCTCCCACAGCACCTGATATCTTGTTTGTTTGGCTTATTAGCACATATACAATGCTCAACAACAATGGTACAAGGAACAGGTCTCGGTGATGCCTTCACCATATCAACCTACGCCTATAACTCTCCCAAATGTCAGTAGTCATCATCCCTTCTCCAACTATTGTCACTGTGGAACAGTTCATTATTCCCTCGTAGAGAGACAGGCATCATGTGATCATGTTGCAGCTGCTGTGTCCTCCCAGACGAGAAAGGCTTGCTCCAGCTGTTGTCTTTGTATGGCTCTTATTTATTTTGATGGAAATCTCAGCTTGTGTTTTTGAGAGTGAAGTGAAGAATAGTCTATTCATGTGTGGAACGCTCTTATGTTTCTTCTTGGAATGGCTGCGTAACGTTGGGGTTACACTCTGCTGTTGGCTTCAACCTGCTTCAGGCAGGGAACAGCTGGGAGCTTTTGGGCTGCACTATTAGAGGTATAATACAAACAAAACGAGCCAAGGGCAGGAAAAGATGGTAGGACCATCCATCTTGTTTGTGTTTGTGAAACTAGTGACTTTAAGGGCCTGGTTCATACTTTCAAAGGTCTTTGTTTCTATCAGTTGATTGTTATCTCTAATATGTGATAATACATGTAAGGCTCTGCCCAACCTACATTGCCCAATACCCTGAGGAAAAGCTTTAAAAACTGTGACAGCAGGTTAAGCTGATGGTTAACAAGCAAAGCTATGGCTGTAAGCATGTTTAATATCCCTGAATACCTGTGGTAAGGTCTGCTTATCTTTTCATTCCCTTTCCCAAGAGATGAAAAGAGATAAAGGGATGAAAGAGGTGAAGGAGTCGAGAAATAAAAAGGAGAGGAACCCCAGGTCCTTAAGAGCTTCATTACTGACTGAGTCTCCTCCAAGGTTTCTGGGCACTTCAGACTAAATTTGGAGTCTGTGTCGCCGTTTAAGACCGTAATCCCCCCTCCCCCTGTCCAATCTCTCCCTTTGCTTGGTTTGGTATGTGTAAAGGATGCAAATGAGCCACTTAGTAACCACATCAATTACCCACCTGGCCTCTTATCAGCCCCTCTGTGTTGTTTGCAAAACACTCGTTACGGTCCTGTGGCGATGAAGGCGGACAGTCGTCGGTGGAGTCCGTGTTATGGTTCGCTCTGGAACCAATTAGGACTCAACGCCCACCGTCCTCTGGGACCAGTAAAACAGAGTAAGAGGCCGAGGCTTAAAACAATAATGTGCAGCCGAGCCACACCTACATAATGTGTGTGTATGTTAGTATTTCATTAAATGAGGATCATGGTCAACACTACTGGACTTCAATGTAAAATCAACACATATTCATGTATGTATGGTACTATAGAGAGGGTTCCTATGGAGAAATGCAGTCAACATAAAACATACAGAGAGAGAGAGAGACAGAAAGGGAGGTTGCAGAACAGATGCCATATTTCATATTTATTTTTAGAGACTGGTAATCTACTCGCTACCTCTCCCCAGTGTCCCCTGCTCTCGATAAGGTGACGTCAGCAAACGGGAGTCTTTTTCCGGCCCTCCTCTATTTCTGGAGGGGAAGACGGGCCCGGTATGATCCGGATGTGCGCTAAGATAGGCCTGGGTGTAGGTCCTGTATCTCAGAATGGCAGAGGAGAGAGACGGGATGACTTGGGGAGGGGAGGAGGAAGAGACGTAGATGGAGGTGAAACCGATCTGTCTCTCATTATGTCCCCTGTCTTTGTCAGATAACCCAGGAAACATCTCAGACTCATATGCAGCTTTTAGAAGCTTGATTTAGATCCGCCCTGCTTCACAAGCTTGCTCTATGAAACAAAAGAATTATGGTGGTATTGTGAGACACAGGAACTTGTGTGTGCACTGCATGTGGGTATCAGTGAGAGGGAGCCGTGTGTCTGTGCTGTGTGTGTGTGTGTGTGTGTGTCATAGAATCTGCTGTGGGAGCTGTTTCTATCTTCTGAAAGGAACATAGCTTTGTTGAGCCCTCAAGAGGTTTACTGTAACCTCTGGTGTCACCTCACCACATGACTGTTACTGTCCTGTGACCACCTTCGTGTAATGCCCGCAGAGGGTGAATGATGTTAGTTTGTGTGTGTGTCTGTGTTAGCATGTATGTGTGTGTGTGTGTGTGTGTGTGTGTGTGTCTGTGAGTGTGTTTCGATTGCTGACCCAATGTAACTGACAGAAACTTATCTTTTCTGGGGAACAATGTCCACTCATCAGGTGATGATAAGGTACAGTAAACTCTCCTTAATAATAAGCAATATTTTTGGCATTTTTTTACATTGATAATACATTTTAAAACCATAAGACTGCAACTTTGCTTTTTTCCTCCTGGACGTGTGAGTAACACCACTCCCTTCTATGATGTATGTATGTGTTTTCTTCAGAAGGCAGCCAGACCGCGTTAGATTTGCCCCAGCTACAAAGTGTTTGTGTTTGCTTTCAGAAACAGCTAGGTTAGCACGCTCTAGCACATGCTAACACTATTAGCTTCACTGCCGTTGTTCCTTGCTGAGACCACAACTGTAGGATAAATGAAATAAAGGGCTTGTAAGGTTAACAGGTAATTGATGTTTCTATACTCCAATCTCAGGCTAAGAATGAGGTAGCAGGACATGGTTATCAACTAACGTTAATGCCTGCCTTAATGCCTTTTGTCCCTTTCTGACCACCGTAGGAGGACCTGGAGGGGGTGTGTTCAAATTTCCGTCATAATCAGTCTAATGTAAGGAATAATCTTTAGGTAACTATGCATTTATGTCAGCCTAGCAACAGGGGTTTCTGTATTTCGGACCTACTATGGTTTCCCATGGCTTTGTAACTTTGACAGCCCACATGCTGTAACCATGGAAATAGTTTGATTCAACACATAATCTTCAAACCGTCAATATGTAGGAATCCCATGTGTTTTAATATGTTTTTGCCCCCTGAGTAGTTAGTTAATATCCATATATAATATACAGTGCATATCCTATACCATGGAAGAGGATCTACGCCTATGCGAGAAGAAAAAAAATTCAGAAAAAGTTTTCAGATTTACCGTCCGTACCGTTTTGAAGTTAGCAGGAAGGAATAAACAATTGGTTGAATACATCCAGGGGATTTCCCAGCCAGCATTTTGATGGTTAATACACACAGCTTTGGCAAGAAAGAAATGTTTTTCTTTCTCTCCCCATGCCTTGGCTTGTTAAAAAAGTAAGAAATGTTGACCTGCTACTGTACATTTCCCCTCTGCTTTTTCTACAACTTCGTTAGCTGCACCTGTACATTGGAAGTCACACTCCATTCAGCCTCCTTTTTCTCTTTTCCGCTTATGCTTCAAATAAAGTGCTGTTTCAAAGACCATGCCATATGTGTATTTTCCACGCTTAGGAATATGTAATATATTTAGTTTGGTGGTAATCACTCACACATTGGGACAACAGAGCAAAGTACTGACTGAGAGAACGGAGAGAGGAGAGTCGCTGATGTTTTAAAACATGTATGGATGATTAATTACCTGGAGCCGCTGGAGGAAAATACTGGTTTTAAAGAACACAGAGAGAGCCCGCCACAAAACGAGTATGTTTCCTCTCCTCCGTCGGAGTAATTGAAATTTGATTAAAAGGGAAACCAGAACCCTCTTTTGCCTGCTAAGCAAAATATCCACAGTGAAATGCAAAAGTATCCTTTCCCCCTTCAATATGGTAAAGTGTCCGTGAGAGTCTACGCAGGGTCATTCGCCAAAGGACAAGAAGGGAAGTCATTACTGCCTTTCCCTTTTACCTGTAACCTCCAACAAATGCATATTACATTGAGTGAGGTGCAGTCAATCAATTGCGACTATACAATTACAATCTATCAACAAGGCTGTCAGGTACAGCAGATCCCCAGGCTGGACTGGGTAATGATGAGTTCAAACACCTGGACCAAGCCTTTCAAGTCTCCCTTACTGTGTGTGTGTGTGTGTGTGTGTGTGTGTGAGAGAGAGAGAGAGAGAGAGAGAGAGAGAGAGAGGCAGGGGAGAGAGAAAGTCCCTTTAGTTTGGCTTCCTCTTCGCTGGCCAGGCCTTTGAAAAAGGTCCAGTGCATCTCGGTAATGAAAGAAAGGTCTGAACGACTGCTGACCAGCCGATAAACCACCCACTCTCTGTAGTGTAAAATAAATGGAGATGCACGCTCAGACCTGCTCTTCCTTCAATGAGGGTCTGCTCCTCAGAGAATGGGCACAGGAGCAGATGTTTCCACCACTCACCATTCAGATAATGGATGAGCCTTCCTCAGAGAACATAACCTTTGACATGTAACAAAGTACTGGTCATTGGTGACAACGATGATGGGATCACCTGATTGCGATTGACTTACCATGAACTTTCTAAGATGTACTTGTTCATATTTTATAAGGTACAGCACAATAGATGGTGGGTTTTCATTTCATTCTTCTGTTATGAAAACTTTCTTTCAAACTTTATTGCTTTCAGTATCTATATTTTTTCCAACAGTTTTCAGATTATTTCAGAGGGATATTAACCCGCGGAGGCATAACCCCTGCTGTGATCTTGGGCTGTGGCCTTAAAGGATGTGTGTTTCTCGTGTGGAGGTGGAATTTTCTGACTTTGGAAAAACAACAACCCGCCCAATACTGGCATGTCTAAAGGAGAAGAGAAGGCCATTCCATTTGTAAATCTTTACTTCCTGTCACAAACCCGCAGAAACATATCCAACACATTACTATTCACCCCACTTTTGAAACCACGCTCTATAAATTCCCAAATTCGTTTACGCAGTGACCCAAATGGTGCAGGACAGCAATGCTAAATAAATAAATGTCTGGACCGGGTGACTGGTGGCAGGAAGGCTGCAGGAAATAGTGTGCTTGGGGGTCTGAATGCTTCCAGGTTGACATTCCCTGTGATGGATCAGCGTGCCTTGGAGTGGTGATCTGAATGTAGCTCCAGTTTCAACTGGATTAATAGGTAGAGGAGGAACCTGCTCTGGGCCCAACTCTAACCATGCCCACATGTCCTCCATCACATGCTGTATCAGATCACTGAACCCCACCTATGGATTAAAGGGGTGCGGTTAGACCACAGACTTACTAATGCATGTCCAGATGCCTTCCAAGGACTTAAAAGAAGAGCTGTAAAGACAATCAGAAAAACAAATATTTTGATATTTTAATTTAACATTACATGTTACTTTATCAAAAGTTGCTTGCCAATAGGTCTAAAAGATGATGATATTTTAACCTCCATTTTGTTTTTTGATTTTCGAAGTAACTCAGACCAGCTTAAGTGGACATCATCTTAAGAGTGAAAGAGTAAATCAGTGAATCTGTTAATGCAAAAAGAGGTATGGACTTAATATACTAGATTCTTTTAGAAATAAACCTCCTCAAGCAAAGTCATCATTGAGTCCGGTGGTGTGCACAAGCATGAGGCATGTGTTTGTGTGTGTGTGTGTGTGTGTGTGCACTTTTCTGCCTGTAGCATGGGGAGGTGTTTTTAAAGACTTTATGAGCTAGTTTATTAGCATACATATTTACTGTTGCAGACTGAAGGAGACGCTCTGCTATAAGAATCAGGAAAAAAAACTCCACATATCACCCAGCTTACAAGTTAATCCACATTTTATTATGGCTGCCGAGCCGGCGAGGGGTAGATTAAAAACAACATGTTTTTGAGCAGGTTCATGAATCAACTATATTAAAGGGGAGATTAGTTTGCCTTAGAGATTAAGTGTGGACTCACCACATTATCATCTGCAGATTTGAGTGTGTGCAGGGAGAACTACTCTGCACCTCAGTCTTCTGCATACAAACACATAGTTCTTTATCTTCCTGTGTATGTGAACAGATTAGCAGGTGCTGGTTATTTCTCCGGGACCACCAACACTAGACCAGCTCCCAGAGAGAACAAGAGCTGTCCTTTCATCAGACAGGTGTCTATCGCCCCGGGTTTTGAAGAGCAACCTGTGCATCCCCAACAAATGTAGCTTCCTCAAGCGAAAGCAGGGTTACAGCATGGCTCTATAGATATCAGTTTGTAGATTTAAGGGCGAAAAGCACAGTAGACTGAACTTAATGTCTCTATTTTGGAATTTACTTTAGAAAGTAGCGGTTGAGCCCTCTGGTGGGTGTAGTGTGTGTCTGAGTACTGTTTTCTCATCAAACAGTCACTGTGTAGCAGCCCTGCAATAACAGTCCGCACACTTTCATCCCTGTTACCGAGCTCAGACAAAATGATAGCAGTCCAAAACAGACCAGCACATGAGCAAACCGCTGTGTGTGTATACGTTTTCTACACAGTTTGTGATGTCGTTCTGAAAAATCTGTTCAATATCTGTTCAAAATTGTTTAATAGGTTGGTCAACTAATGAACTATGTATGGTATTAAACTCTTTTTGGACTGTTTCCTTAAAGGTATAGACCCACACCCACTGGCACATGCACGTTTCCATCCCACTCTCTCTCCCAAACCAACCCTAAACAAACCCGCTCTAACACCTCTCTGGGGGACTTGTCGGCTGGCAGCTTATGGACCACACACACACACACACACACACTCAGACGCAAGCACACTCTAATATCCATAACAACATAACCTTGAAGGATAAAATGCAGGAGTCATTTAAATGCTAATTTGTTTGTTAACATAACATCAAGATTCAGCGCGGGACAGGTTACGGAACTAGGCTGTCACTTGATATGTATATTTTATTCTACTTTGTTATTTTTATTGGAACTTTGATTATGATAATACAAAACACTAAATAAAACATTAATATAAACAGGAAGGACTTGAGGAACATCTTTTATGTATTCAGGTACTTATTACCAGGCAGGAAATAAGGATGGAGAGAAAGAGAGAGAAGGGGAAGGGGGTGGAGGGTGCTGGGGAGATGTCAATATTGAGACTGATGGGCTATATCATATTTATTGTTTGGTACTTCATAGGCACACACCTCTGCGTCGATGAACAAGCAGACGGTTCCATCAAGCTCTCTAGTGTTTGAGCTTGGAGAATAAAGAGAAGACAGACCAAACTACTACTGTGATGCTGTTATACCAACTATACAAGGCACTGTTAAAGTGATATTCCCCCTATATTATCATGTAATATTGTTGATGCCTTACTATGCAATCACAGCTGAAAGCGCTGCAACTGCAATTGATGTCTTTAGTCTGAAGAGCAGTTGTAGCTGCAGAATAGTTTGACAGATGCAGAAACCTGATCCATGGGCAGGTTTTGGTGAGGGGTCTGCAGATTCAGGGTTTGAATCATGTAGGAGGTTGACCTTATAGTAGCCAGGTTTCTTTGTAGCTCCACTACTAGGCATAAAACCACTTTAACCCAAGTTGCTTTAGTTGCCTAACCTTAACCAAAGTTGTTTTAGCTTGCTAAGCTCACAAGAAGCATTTTTGTTTGATTTTGGGGTAACCAGAGTTGATGAATTTGTTGTTGTTTTCTGAATCAAGGGTACATAACTTTTCGTAAGATATGTACGACTGTCGTTCTGAGA
>CABFOQ010022253.1:26938-43463 GCA_900660455.1 Gephyroberyx darwinii
AACACCATTGATGCCATTACACCTAACGGTCTGGGAGACCGCTGGCGGCGGTTGAAGGTATAAAAAAATCCTGGCGGTTCTAGTGTTAATGCGCCTTATAGTCCGGTGCGCTTTATATATGAAAAAAAATCGAAAATAGACCATTCATTGACAGTGCGCCTTATAATCCAGTGCGCCCTATAGTGCGGAAAATACGGTACAACAAAAATGTAAATTACAACACACAAAACAAGGCCTGAGCATCACAGATTGTTGATGTATAACAGTGTAAGAGTATCTCGGGGTGGAATTTTCCTTTAATTAGTGACACTGCTGATTGCGTGGCGGAGTAGCGGAGGGAGGACACCACTGAAGGGTCAACACAGGGCTCCTCTCTCTTTGGCAGCCTAATTAATTCACCATGCCTTTCCTCTCATTGCCTGCAGCCCATTATGACTTTAACGCTGTAAAGCTCCATGGATTTGAAATAGAAATTATTGTCTTGCCATTTTGCATTTAATTTCTCTTCAAAAACTCAAAAACACCTCTCGCCATTCCACCAAATGGACCGACCAGAGATAAGACAAGCACATGCATTCATATGGACAGTATTATTTGGAAGAGGATGTGGTTCAAAATAAGGGGTTCCTTTGCATTTTGAATGCGGTCTAATCCGTTTATAATTACACTGTGAGGAAGTGAAATTGTGGCTCGACTGTTTGAATGTGTAATCCCTTTCACGTGCATAAACATGAGCACATTTCATCAACAGGGCTGGACTAAGACTTCTGGGTAATTACCTGGAGCAAGAAGTGTTTTTATATCCTCCTCCTTTCCTTTTCTTTCTCTCTGTAAATAATTCATACAAAGTTGAAATCAGAGAAGTCCAGGCAGTGTACAATAACCTTCAAATGTTGGTGTAAAATTGGGCAATTCTTCCATGTAGACAGGAAATGAACGGATGTTTCTTTTGTAAAAGAGTATAGTTTCCTTTAAAAGAATCCCCCACTGAAATCTCAAAGAGGATTTATTTGATCTCAAATATTTTACCAGCTCTATTAAATATATCATCAACATCCAGTGAGTGACTTCCATGCAGCTGCAGGCATCATAATGTTGTACATACCATAAGGCACCTGTGTCTTGATAAAGTTATTTAACCAGGTCCCGTACTTCATTCCATAATGATCCTGTTTAGCAATGCTGATGTTTTTTCCCCTCACCATCTCAGACCAGCATTTTGGATTGCTATTTGAGGACACATTTCTTATCCAACTCTACATTTGAGATGCATGTTGTAGGTACATTTCTGAATCATCTAAATAACTCAATAACACGATCGTTTCCAAAGAAATTAGCTTTGAACGAATAGCAGTGTTCAAAATGAGTAAAAATATAAAGCCTTCTCAAGCCTTGGGCCAACAGAGGCCTATGCTGATTTTCAGGGAAGCCATCATAGCGGTGATGTGGTGGTATTCTGTTAATAATACATTTCTGCTGACTTTTGAAATCACACAATTGTCATTTAACTGTTCCTCAGAGTTCTCCCATCCTAGCCATTTTGTGCTAGACAAGGGAAAAATAACGTGTTTATACCTTTTAGCTGTGCAGGAGATCTATTTTTTATCTTTACAAAGTTGGAGCATTACAGTAGTATCTCTTTGCTGAATTGCATAATGAGGCCTACATAATTGTATGAGATTTAAAAGCTTACTTTGCAGCACAGATACATTATAAGATAACATTATTAGTGCCACCATTAGACTATCCTGGGAGAAGGTAGGTAGTCTGCGGGGCTGCAAAAATATGCGTTATTTGCAAATTCTAAAAAAAGCAGAGAGAGAGAGTTTGTTTAATAATTTGGACCGTTGTGAATGTGACAAGAAATAGGACCATTGTGTCTGAAAACAAATGTTTTGTTAGTTTTGTTGTTATTGGCATTCAGCGGAAATGGGGTGAGACTGTTGGGCAGATGAAGTTCATTAAGACTAATGGAGTGCAAGTTATTTTAGATTGATGACAGACAGGATGAGAGTTGATACTGTGAGGCATTTTTGCCAAGCTTCCCATTCTTCTTCATGTAATCAACACGTAAATGAACCTCTTTACAGAGCAGAAAACTCCTAGTCTTAGTCCATGCGTAATAAGCTTAATAAAGTCTCTCATAAATCACTCTAATTGAAAGGATTCCTCCCTGGCCGCTCCTTAAAAGACACCTCACAGACACCGACAGGGTGAACAATCCCCGATGCTCCATTTGAACTCCAGATGAACTGGAGACTAAAACCTCTTTTGGTTGAAAGAAATGGAAAGGACACAACAGAAAGATGAGTTTGGAGGTGTCACAGGCAGAGGGATTCATATTTATAATCATTTGAACTCAGGCTACTGAAGCCTTCATATTCCTGAGAGCGGAGGCCTCCCTGGTTCTGCAATTGATTTGGAAGAAACATTGGGTGGGTGTGGGAGGAGAGGCTCCATTTGCATGAATATGTACAGTATGCAACTGTGCATTATTCAACATGTAGATGGAGGAAATGGCCCTCTGAACTCAATATGTGTGTTCCTGTGGGTGAGACGCAAGAAAGCTTCTCAACATTACGGAATTACATTTTCTCCAGTTCAACAGACAGTGAAATATCTGACCTGAGAGCGCAATACAAAATGATTAAGGTGTTACAGTTGTAGCTGTTGTGCTTACAACTGATACTGGTAGTACTTGGGAGTGAAAACCCAGTAAACAGGTAGGCTCAGTAGTGTGAACACAGACTACGCTACCCAGAGGCCCAGTGTGACCTTGATTATACAGGGTCTCCAGCTAGCCCATCAGGTGGCAGGGGTTTTTGATCACATAATGGTAGCTCTCCCTGGAGCCTTGGCGAGAGGTGAGAGGCCTCAGCATTAAGTCACTACATTAAATCTGTCTCATGCCAGTGCCATTAAAGACCATTCTATCACCATTAAGCAGGTCACAGTGTCTCTCCTTGCTCATTTGAGTGGAAAAGAGTGGGTCTCAGCTTGGGTCCTCTTAATTTGATTGAGTTTTTTGGCGAAGCTTGACATGCGACAAGGTGAAAGCAAGTGTATGTCTGAATTCCGAGACAAATCCTCAGATAGTTGTTCTGCATCTCTTTTTCATCATTGTCGTAGGCGTCCGGGGGACCTTAAGCCCAAGAGAAAATGTGCTGAAACTATTTTGGGCTCCTTTGGGAGTATTTGACTGTCACTTCCATAGCATCTTTACTAGCACCCATTTAAAATAATATATTGTACAGTTTCTGACTACACGTTGCTTGGGCTGGCAAGGGAAATTAAATTCACATCCCCATATGAAAATCATATTTGATGGAGATGCCACACAGGCCTCAAAGACCTTGTTCAGTTATGTGCCATTATTTTCAGATAAACAGAACAGATTGAAAGAGCACAAAAAATACCAAGCTCAATAACCGATTGCAAGTTACAGTATGACACAGTAAGACCTGTCAGTAAGAGTGGGACCCACTTTTAAAAAAGGCTCTAAACCCTTTTTCATGTTGCTGTCACCATGTTTCTCATTGTATGTATAAGGTGCTATATCAGGCATGGTCCAAACTGACCTGTGAGCCACACTGCATTCTGTACACTACCTCCTCCATGACCTGTGTGTACTGCTGAAGTGGCTGTGTTAAGTGTGAGACACCTGTGAGGTTGCTCTCAGCCTGGGAATGCAGGGAGATTTATCACCTATTGATACACACCCTCGCTGAACACGCCCCCAAAGACAACCTGCAGTACATTGTTGACTCATGAGTTGCGCAGCCTAAAGCCCATGAATCATTCTCTTAAAAAGAATATTTCCCGCTTTCCCCACTCTCCTTTTCTGTGATTTCACATCCTCTGTCAAATAGATAAAGTACTCTCCATGCAGCCAAATAAAGAAACAGTGTTTTTCCCTGCTATCATGTGTTTCTCTCGTTGGGAGAGAGGGAATGAAATGATGGTGGATGTTATTTTGCCATTGCCGGTAAGCTTGTCCTCTTTACTCTTCATTTGGTGTTCACTCAGTAGGGGGAACGCAGAAAACTTTGAATGTTCAATGTTTCTCTCACTCAAACAAGGCCCTTCAAAATGAGTCTTATTTCTGTCTGTTTGTATACTAACTGTATACTGTATACAGTCTTTTCTCTGAGGAAAGGAAATTCCCTATATTCCTTTAAGGATCTCATGCTGTATCCAACTCCTTTACTGCACGACAATGCCTTTTTACCAGCAATGTAAAGAGCAAAAGTTGTAACGGCCTCTCTTGTGATTCAAGAGTCTGCTTCCTCCTCTTCCATGTAAAGCATGGATTTGTACGCTCGGTGAGGCGACATTGCTAAGGTAGAGCAATGACAGACGTAATAAAAATAAACCTGCCTGTCGGGGCTCACTTCTACATTCATCAACCCATCTGAGTGAGCCGTCTGGGTTGGTTCAGCCTGGGAAACTCCATTTGTCACCTGCTAAATGCTGCCAATGGAGTGCATGGAGCCCCCATCCCCTGTGTCCTTTGGAAAAATTGGATGTAGGTTTTATTTATGTCATCGGAAGAATACACAGGGTAAGATGTGGTGTAAAGGAGAAGAGTGAGAGTCTCATCTCTACATACTCTCTGATTGTTGATCTCTTGCTGTTTCAAGTGGCAGTAGGAAGTTTATGCTTACTTCCAGGTGTATCATAGAAGAGTAGGGATGGGACTATCAATATCCTTAAGTGCTTTCTGGCATCTTTGTGGAAGTGCAAGGCTTATTACATAAAGTTTGTCTGCTCATTCTGTCCATCTTCTCATTCCCTCACCTCACATTCCCTCAAACACTACAAAATAGCTATTACACCAGTGTGTATACAAAGCATGCTCTACGGTGCGACTCCATAGAAAGGTTCTTACTTAACAATCTGCATGGTCTGATTATGAGCACAATGAAAAAGAAGTAACCGACTTTTAGGACTGTTGGTGAAGGTTTTCCACCAAAACAAACCCCCAAAACCAAGCAAACACCAACTGTATAAAGGATGTTTATGATTGCCAGAGCAAGAAATAAGAGGCTCTCTGACATGTTTTCAACAAGTCATACATTATTTATCTTGAAAGTTTGTCAGACTCCATCACAGACACTAAGGCAGAGCAGAGCAGCCATTTTACATCCCAGTCCCTTCCCTGTGTTTTATGATAAATGTTCTCAAAGTGCTCGGCATTTTACCCATAGTGCACATAAACCACAGGCTAGCTAAAGCCATAACTCACCCAGACCCACTCTCCCGATTGCTAGCACCACTCCACAGCTTCTTACTCTGAATCCCAAAACATCTTCATTGTTAGACTCAGTCCTCCATTTTCTTTTAAACTCCAAACTGTAACAGTTTGGATGATTAACCTCATCAGGTTAAAAATACTATTGATATTGAAAATACCCATCTGCATCAAGCCATATCAATCAATCAGTAAAGCAATAAAGCAATCAATTAATAGAGCTGTACTGAGTCATTGGCACAGACCAAACCCCACAGTCTGACAGGTTATCTCTGATTGTTCACTTGAAACCAGATGCAGCTCCGTACTTTCTCCGTACCAATTAAACTGTCTATTCACAGCTCAATGAACACTGTGCCAGATTACATAAGTAAACATTATCAAAGTGTGCAGGTGCTTTAATAGTGCTGTGGAATACAGTTGAAGCACACTATCAACTCAGACTTTTTTGCTCCATGCTGCAATTTTAAATATACATTAAGTCTCCTCGACTCCATCTAGCACCCGAGCACCTTTTCTATTTCTTCCAGCATGTCTGTCTGTTTCTCTTTCTGTCTGGTTGTCTTTCTCTCTCTCTCTCTCTCTCACTCTCACACACACACACACACAAAGAGGACTGTCAATAATAGCAGGTTTGAAATACTTCATTAAATCCTCAGTCTTCTACAACATGGTCACCTTTGTGTATACGTGGCCATCGTAACCAATATGAAAGATTTAATTACAGAGAGGCCAAGGGGCCACTCTCGCCGTTATCACCATATCTGTGTAGGGTCAGAGTGCACCTGACCTGCAGCTGCAAAATGATCACATCAAACTGGTGTCTAGAGGATCATTGACTATTCTATAAACCTGCACTTAAGCCAATTAAGACCAAACCTTGATTAAGCTTTGTTGTATTATGCACAAGGCAAGAGCTTTATGAGAGAGAGAGAGAGAGAGAGAGAGAGAGAGAGAGAGAGAGAGAGAGAGAGAGAGAGAGAGTGAGAGTGAGAGTGAGAGTGAGAGTGAGAGTGAGAGTGAGAGATGCTGGAAAAAAGCTGTAGAAGCATTATCGTTTTGATTTTTTTGTCTTAACTCCCCCTTGATGAATTTTCACATCAATTGACCCAGTTGGTAAAGGACATATAGAAAACAATTGAAGCTTTTAATCTGTGCTTGTTCTAAAAAGGTAGTTATTATAAGGCTACAGGTTGAAACACAGGATCTGGAGGTTGTAACATGGGAAGAGGTGTAGAGTATATGCTGTATAGTATTTGACCAACCTGTAGCAAGAAATTAGAGCCTTCTGCGATGTATAGCTTGTTCTGTCCGGGCATGTTTGCTCAGCTGGAAGTAATGTTTGCCCACAGGATGGCTGGGTAAGTGTGTTTCTGATCTGCATATGTGTTTGACAGGGACTTTGAAGGGACTGTTTTGACAGAAATGTGTGGGAAATTTTAATGGAGGATGAAAGAGAAAGTTCTGTCCAAACATTCAAGCCGGTAAAGCCCCTCCTCAACATCTCCCTTCCCTTCCTACGTCATTGTTTTGCAATGCACATGAACATATTTTCAGCTGTTGACAAATTAAATTGATATGCCAAGAGGAGAGAAAAGGGCAAACACATTTCTTATGAAATAGATTGTTCCAACGAAGTGAAATGATCCACAGTTCTGGGTTTGATCGATTGCCCAAAAAGTCCATGAAGGTAGTGTTCTCCTTCACGTACCAACACAGTATTTTTGAAGGTAGTGTTCTCCCTCGCGTTGGGAAACACTAAGTTTAAAAATGAATAAGAAAAAAAAAGAAAGTGTTTTCTTGGTTGAACAGTAGGCTAAATGCCAAGTGTTACTTTAGAAGAGGAGGCCTGAAGCTAGGGAGCATAGAATTAAATATGAACTTGGAGATCATTTTCTCTTCAACATAAGTTCAATGAAAATGCTTGTATTTCAAGGCTTTTTCATTATGAGTGAAATGGGACATGGTCTGAGTGGCCACCATGACTTTCCATGGATGCAGTTACACTATAATTTTCAGGGATTAGTGGCAGAGCCAAATTCTGACAGGGATATCCTGGCAAAGAATGCTGTCGCACAAGTACTGCACAGCTGTTTGAAAAGCTGTTGAAACGAACTTCAAATTAGCAATGGTCCTCAAAGACAGGCTTCTGGTCACTGCCAGACCCCTGACCAGCTTCATCACAGGACCGTCTTCCCAGGATGCTTGTATGGACAGAAGCACGGAGCTTGTGGATGTGCTAATGATAGATGTTGGCTGTACTGACGTCACATGGTCAGAGGCACACGCCTGGAATTCTGTCTGGGTCAGCTCTTCCCACCATTTTCTAGCGGTTTGTGGATGGCTGGTCAACATCAAGAAGTGATCCAGAGGCTGCTGGTCCTTCTGGCAGGGGTCTCCGTGTTCTCTGTCCTCTGCCTTGGTCCTCCGCTGCACCGCTGGGAGCACATCAACTCTGCTAGCCCCAGGCTGCCCCCAGGCACCACCATACTGGAGCCAAAATCCAGGATTTTGAGCCACAACCAACATCGCTATGTACTGTACACACACTGTCCACATGTCCTTGTTCCCCCTCTCTATTTTTGTCTGTCCATCTGTCTGTCTGGTTGTCAGACCTTCATAATGAGTCCTCATTTCCTGGTTTCCCATTCTCCTCTGAGATTAGAAGCTCTCACCACCTCACCGGTGAAAGTCACCATGTTGCCAAGAGCGGTGGAGCGCTGGAAACTTGATGTGCTGCTCATTGTTTCAGTGCGACAGATTGAGGGAAGGATGTGGGGGGAGAAAGCGAGAGAGTGAATGAGGGATTTAGTGAGAGGAAGGGCTGAGGTCGGAGCACTGGAGTACTTTTTTACCCTCTGCCCTGACTTGGTGGCCTGTTGGGACAAATGCACCATTTTACCATCTGTCCCTTCACTGACCTTTGAGAGATTTACAAGTCACCCTGCATTTAATAGGAAACATATTTTAATTGGCACTTGGATGATTCACAACTTGGGACACAATAGATTTTGCCTAATGACCAATATATTATTCCTAAACACAGGTTCTCTAGGTGGCCCGTGTGTGACCCTCACCTGGGGCACCGCTGACCCAGAGAGGCTGGTCTCCTAACCCTTCAGACCTTTAGGACCCCTCTCTATACTGGCTTCCTGGGAGGTCAGAACAACTGACCTGCAGGCAATTTGTCCAGCCTCACAACTTCTAAGAAATATGATTGATTGTTGTGTTTTTAATGAGCAGGTGATTTTTTTTTGCCCAGTGACCCTTTCTGCATATTTATTAACAGAGCTTCAAAGATCAGCGTTGTCATGGACATCAGAGATACAAACCATAGAAGATGAGAAAAAAACTATAATTAAAGTATCCAAACCCAAGAGTACTCTCAGGCTTTCTGGCCTCGATGCCAAATATCCTTGTTCTATGTCTCCCCTGTCTATCTATGCCCTCCGTATATGCCCTCTCCTGGGGCCTGAGGGAGCCTTCTGATATGCCCCCTCTCTCTGGCAAGGTTGTATTTCTTCATTAGGTCCTCTGGGGGCTGCCAGAGTCCCAGAGGATGTCAGAGTACATTAATTCTCATCAGGACATGGGTCCTCTCAGGTGTGAATGGCAGCCAGCAGCTGTCGACGGGGCTCTCTCAACCCTACCACAACTCATATATCACCCAGTGCATGCGCACACGTACGCACACACACACACACACACACATACACATTGGTACCAGAGTATGCAAAATGAAAAACACACACATACACGTGCAAGTATGCTGTTTAAAAAAAATCTGGTATTGCCACACTTAGGTGTAAATCATGCCACAAGAAGATTTACGTTGAAATCATTGGTATATGAACATATCTCAATTTAGGACCTGACCCATGATAATTGCAAAAGCAGCCATATATCTTGAAGTCTTTAGGGGGACAGAATGCCGTCTCTGCTTAATTTTCCATGTGAGTAAATTTGCTGGGTGCATTTGGAGAGCCTTTGTGATTGCCTCATAGCCGCTCCACCGAAGGCCCTAACCACTGTGGGATAGATCACTTCATATCTCTCTCTCTCTCTCTCTCTCTCTCTCTCTCTCTCCCTCTGTCTCTCTGTCTTTCATAGCATGACGTTGCCTTGCATGTGTTTTACTAAGATATTTTCTCAAGTAATTACATAAAGTAATTCCTCTCAGTGCGGTTGTTATGGCTCCCAGCAGACGCGTATACAAATTACTCATATTTGCTCTGTGGTCAAAGCCCTGAACTGTCCCACTAGACTACGGGTTTACGTTATGAAGGTCTGCCTATTAAAGCCATTTGTTAAGGTCTTCACTCCTGGGAAGAGGCAGCTCCATAGGACACTGAATGAAGGGGGTTAGCCTTAGAAGTGAGCTGTTAATTACTTCAGTTTGTTATAGAAGCCTTCACGTTGGATTCAGACTCGACAGCCAAACCTAAATCCTTGTCTAAACCCAGACAGTGGCCCAAAGCAATGGAAATTGCTCCTTTTGCTCATGGCAGAGCAGACTTGTTAAAAGATATGATGGGCTAAAGCTAGGGGGCTTTAAGGGCTGTCCGCGATGATTCTGCTCTCCTATGATTATTTTGTCATCCTTTGATTATTTTGTCATCATGGGCTCATATTTTCCACTGTCCATGGTTGTTCCAAGAATTAGTTATCTGTACTCCTCATTATTGGACTCAGTGTTGTGGCTTTGGGCTCCAGCTCTCTCTCTCTTCCATGCAGTTTTCTGTGGTCTCACAGCACCCTTTATTCATTAATTATCTCTAATTAGGCAAAGGCCAGCTTAGAATAATGATTTATCCCATTGAAGCTTAAGGGGGAGGAACAGAGACATGTTCAGTCTTCACCAGTAGTCATGTTCTCAGCAAGTTATTTTTGTTCTGCCTTTGGTGGCTAGAAAGATCAAGGATTTCATATTAAACAAGCCCAATTCATATTCCACATATCTATATCAATAAGAAGTAGGAGGGGTCAAAGCCTAGCAGAAAATTGTGCTTTACCTCCAAATCCACATGCAACGTATCCTGTTCTCTGCTGGCCTCAGAGCCATCTGTTACTGGATGGGGGCCAGGGTGGGGCTCCTACCCTTCCCTCATCCCCTTCACCCCCACATTCCCTGTTGCCCTTGGAGCTGTGTATGCCTCCCCAACAGGCACTTTTGTTTTACCAACAGCCTGGGAGAAGAGGAAAGAGAAGGCTCTCTGGCCAGAACCATTTCCTTTACATTCAGAAGGGCGCTCAGCAATGTGCTGTACCTTGTTTGCGTCAGTAAGAAAAAACATCCTCATTAGTACAATAAGTTAAAGGTAAGTCATTTTAGTGTCACAAAGGAGCTTCTTCTATATGTTTACCTGATCTTAGATGTTGAACACACTGCTGGAGCAGCATGACAGAGGGATGAAGGCAGAGAGACACAGCGGGACTGAAGACACTAGCCTTATTCATTGAGACAACCCTGGTTCAGACAGCTTGTAATTCTTCAGAAGCTCTTGTGTTGACGGTGGCTTGGCAGAGCTTGCATTCCCCAGACAGAGGGAGGGGAAAGATGGTTTAGGGAGGAGAGCGAGAACGAGAGAGGAGCGCTGTCTGACTCAAGGTCACCCTTCAAATCAAGCAACCCATACTGGAAGCCAAGTGAGTGTGTACTGGCTCAGAGCACCCAACCACACTGGGGCCCAGCGAGCACACCCCATCACTCTCACCACTGCACCCACCAGGGGAGCCAGGCTTTGGGTTACAAATGAGCAATTACCATGGTTTGAGTTACGCTCTTTTCACCCCTTTTCATTTAACTCTGTTTATCTTGTATCTCAAGGTTTGCTTTAGGAGTGAACTGCCTTTCCCGGCCAAAAACAATCTCTGTTACTCAACACAGTGGTTACGACAACGAGAGGCGGAGAGCCATCCAGTCTAATTCCTCTGGACATTTTACGAAATTTTATTGAAGATATTAAAATGTGTGGGCTACATTATTCTTTTTCCTGATCGACTTGTCTGGAACAGAAAATAACAGGATGTCTATCTTGACTATTTGATGATTGAAACATTGAGTTTTAGGCTCCAGTGCTATGGGGCCACACCTTGGCCCACTGTCATTCCCAGCTGTCAGTGAACCTGCACCGGGCCGCCCAGCCGCCTCATGCATTTCAACTGTTCACTGGAGGGTGGCATTCTGCATTTAGACTCAGGAAAGGGAAAATCAATGTGGCCAAATTAGCCGTCTACATTTCCACACTTGAAATAGTTGTGTAATTGCTTGAGCGTGTGACACTATTATTATATTTCAAGTGGTTGAAGTTCCAGTTTGCATATTGTGCCTCTCGGTTTGTTTTTCAGTCCAATCCTAGACTATGTAAGTCACTGACTGTGGCACCGTGAATGAAAACACACCGTCTAATAAAGACACTGTCAGTTATTAAACAAAACTGTTACTGTGTGGCAGAGCCCTCGTGAACAAACCCGGGAGAATAAACACGTTGCCTGAAAATGGTAATACCGTTGATCTGATTACATACCATGTCCCTGATTACACAGCCTATCATACTGGTAACATTTGTGCAACCAAGTGCTGCCTCACTAACAGTTTATTTTAATGAATAATTGCCCATGTCTAATTGTACTCACACAGACTGAGTGAGGCATTGAGTTTTGTGAAGTCTCTTAGTGTGGCCTCTGTATGATCCTCACCTTCTCCTTGTTACTATAGTGCAGTGTCAGTAATGCTTTGGACTGTGGCCCAGACGCCCATGCAGTGTGACAGGGTAGTCCCATTAAGGTTTCCTAATCAAGTCTCCTCTCCTCCCTTCCTATCCCCCTTTTTTCTCCGTTCACAGAGAGCCAGTGTTCTGGCAGAGGGCTCTGTGCTAAGGATTCAAGGCCGTGTTTGTGTTGGATGAGGGCCAATGGCCTCTTCTATCTGCCCTCCTTCCCCTTATGGGAGTGCTGCTGCAAAGCAGCTAAATGCAGGGGCAAGTCATTTCCCTGCATCAAAGAGACTTCTCCGCCTTCCCATCACTTCATCGTGAACTCTAGGAGATGGAGAAAGAGATGGAGAGGCAAGAAAGGGAAGGAAATTGAGAAGGATGAAAAGAGGGTCATGAATAATATTTGGGAAAAAGTTACAAAACAAGGGGTCTGAAGATAGTGAAATCTGAGCAAACAGACAAGCACCATTCGTATAAGCAGACTACAAAAAGTCTCCAAAATGAGATTTCTTTCACTATTTGATATGACTCTTCACTCTTAATAAAGCTTGCCTGCAAAGGGGGGAAAACTCATTTTGGGATATTATTGAAGTTATTAGGGATGCTTGAGTTTTTTGTTTTAGTTTAAAGAATAGAATTGTCTATTTGGGTATTTTTGAAGTATTGATATTTCTATTTAGCTCAAGAACAATTGGGCTGACCTTGGACACTGTGTGAAGAAGTCTGAATGAATGAAACAATGCTGTTGAAATGATGGTGAGGTTAGAGCAGTGAGAGCAGCTGGTCAGAATAATTACCCAGGCCTTCCTCTGTAGCTCCGACTCTGGTCCAGGCCAAAGCTGCAGCCTGTGGTGGAGGCCTGCTGCTGCGTGGTTATCTCATAACCCTGGGCGTTGGAGCATGAACACCAGCCACTTACAGCTCTCTTAAAGAACTCATTAAGCAGGACTCGTATTTTTTCAGCTGCCAGGTGCCTGCCGTGGACTAGGATGAAGAGGCCAGTGTGTCCACACCAGGCAGGGGTGGTAACTACAAGGTTGTTGAGGGGAGAGCAGCGTTTGAGGAATTAGGCCTGGCCAGTGGTTTGTTGTCTTGAATCACAAGACATGTAGGGTACCGACTAGAGACTATTCCAAGTGTGGAGATTCTGTGTCACGGAGCAAGTGAGTTTCAAATTTTTAGGCTTTAGTAATAAGTGCAATGGTATTTGTGTGGAAAATACTAAAGCATTGAATGTAGTACCAAAATAAGGGGGGGAAAGCTTTTGAATCATCCACCCAAGCAAAATATCTTAAGTAAAACTGGCTTTAGTGAAAATCTAGTAAAAACCAATGATTGTTTGTGTGTGCTGCACTGAAACAAGAGATCGGGTGGGTGAGGGTAAGTGGATATTTAAAGCACGCTCATGCTTGATGGATGGGCTCAGCAACCAATTCATTTACTCTTTGTTTCCATATTAGGGGCACTCTGACCTCTGTCTGTGGGCTTCTGTGCATCCAACCAGTGATCTCCTTGCTGGTCTTCTTATTCAAAAGGCTTGGGAAGATGAAAGCAATAGATGGGAAATAAATACCACATGATCAATCATACATATTTCAGACTTGATTTCTCAGGGTTTCTATATGGGGGAACAATTGAGCGATATTGATTAATACAGAGCTAGACCTGAGACTGTTCTGGGGAAATAAAATAAGACAGTGAAACTGCAAAATTGCATTGCAGCACAACATGATGGCACAAAAAAAGCATCCGAAATGTCACGGCCAGGTCAGAGGCTTGGTACTAGACATACAAGGGAGCTGTTTTAGAGTGTTGAGATGGAGCCGTAGCATGGAGCACCCTGGCTGACTCTGTGCCTCCCCACGTTTTAACCAAGCATCCCTGGCGGAGTGCAATTGATTTTGGCGGTGGATGGAATAAAGATTGATTGAATCAGAATGGAAAGGACCTCGCAGCAGGATCGACCATGCAGTAACCCCTGAGCCTTGGACGCCTTTGCCAAGAAAGTACTCAGAGTTATTCCAGCGGAAGGGACGGTGCGAATAAAACCCATAGCTTCCACATACAGTACACTGGGGGTGGGGAACACATTACACATGTGGCCACCAGAGTGTGGTTTTACTGTTAATTAGAAGATAGTCTAATATCTCCCTCACTGTGGTCAGGGATAATGAGGAAATGGAAATGGTGGCAGAGAGACGAGACGTAGCCTCCTCCTACTGAACATACATTATGGTTTACTAATAATAGACACTGAGAATATACTCAACAAATGTGGTTTGGTCTGTTCTTTCTGCACTGTGTCTGTTTAGTGTAAACCTGGCCTCATCAAATCAATGTTAAGCTGGTTTTGGCTTCCAATGCTAGTGTGGCAACGCAGCAGGTCTGGGCAATAGCAAGAACCATTACTTTTAATGCTATAGCGATGTAGTTGGGGATTGTAGTTACTTTTATTCAAACATATTGGAAGCTGTGGCTTGGGGCTCCAACTCAAGTGTGCTTGTTAAAAAGCTTGACACTGTTATATTTCTGCAATTATGGGATTATAGTATAACTGGCATATCAATTGTGTTGCCTCCACAAACTTTACCTCAACATAAACATCATCTCGGGGAGGTCCCTGTCATCTCAGTGTTTGCCAAGTATGTGATGTGTCATTATGAGTGTGTATTTACAGCATGCTTGCCTTTCTACCCAGGGACCTTGTCTAACACCTGTCAGAAACGAGCCTCACCAGAGACAATCAAAGAGAGGCGCGTGGCATGTTTGATGTGTACTCAAACATAATGTGCTGTGAAAATATCCCTATGCTCTGCCAACGCTGAGTCTCACTCCGTCTCTCTGGCACTGATTCCTCTACACTCGTGTGCCTGCAAGGCTTGTGTTTATTCCTGTATTATGCTGCTACATGCTCCCACACAGAAGAGAGGCTGCGAACAGACGAGCCGACCTAGAGCTACTAAACATTTCCATCTGTTGCATAGACACTGATGAGAGTGCTCCGTTTGATCTGTTTGTGGCATATACAAGACAAGTCATCTTGATCCGTTTGTTGGATGTTTCCCTCAGACAATGTCCTCGTGTTGTGAACATCACAAACAAACACCAAGGCTGTAAAATAGTGACACTGAAAGATGCTAAGAGAATCATCCATCCAAAGCTTTTCTTTTAAGATAACATTAAAAGAGAGTCAGTACCGGTTAAATGCGGGATATTCAGGAATATCACATATAGTAAAAACAAAAATGTGTTCATGGAAAACACGAGTTGACTCAATAAAGCAGAGCACTATCACGAGGGACGCATGTACCGCATCATCCCTCATTTAGAAAAAATATTTTCCCTGGCAGCGCCGGGGCTGTAAGAAGAACAGCACTTGGACAGTGCTGAGGTCTCTTAGCAAAAAGCTGAGCTATTCCCCACGCTCTCTTTCATGATTTCCCCACTCTCTCCCTGTCCTCTCCTATTTCTATTATTTGAAGTCATTCTTCACTCCCCTCTCTGCTGAAAGGCCTGTATATATTCTATTACTAGTTTCTCGGCCCCAGTAGGGCCCGGGCCAGGTTCTTTGTGTGCCTGAAGTCAGTGTTGCTCTCTGGAGGAGCCGGAGTGTTCGAGACGTGGATCGTCCACCGACATGCAGCACTCTTCTTCACCCTGCAGTGCCAGCATCCTCAAGGCATTATCTCACCCAGGACATAGTTGATGGGAAAGGGAGATGAGGTGATTACAGAGATGAAGGAATTTGTCTGGATGCGTAGGAATTCAGGGAAGGGATCTAAGATTGGAAGATTTTGGAGGGAAGAAAAGGTCTTTAATGGTTCAGGCCATAGATGACAGATGGAATTGAGATGCTGTGTGTAATTTTCATGTCAGGATGTGATGGCTGTTTTAATATAATGTTCTCCTGTATGGTTTTATCATTTACATTTAGAGCAACATTGTATTTATATCCTGCCAAATAGCTTCCATTATGTTTTGATGTGCAATTGAGGACCGGCCATATGCTGAAGAAGTCAAAGGAGAAATAAGTCAAGAAGAAGTCAAGGAGTTGCTAATTTTGCATACTGGGTTATGCATGTTTGAAAACACACACACACACACACACACACACACACACAATGGAATGATACATCAGCAAAAAATCAGATGACAGTAGCTGAATTGTGTTATTGATGAAAGCGTTCATGTCTGTTAGTTTAGTTCATTCCTCAAGACTTGCTCGTCTGTGTGTCTTTTCTCAGTCACATTCTGCTCGTCCCCTGGCGGCCCCGTTGAGCTGTGTTTGGCCAGCTCTTCCCCTCACTTAGGCAGAAGATTGCATAACCTAACGCCTGGCCTTGGAGGATGTGAGGCCTGTCTCCATTGCCTAGCCCAAAGCAGAACCTGGTGCAAATCAACCCAGCATTTCTATATTTCTCACGTACTATTGCTTAACACTCTCTCTCTCTCTCTCTCTCTCTCTCTCTCTCTCTACCTGGTTTCCTACAAATCCCAGTGCTGTGTTGGGGCTCTGTTTGCCCAGCTGCATGGCTTATTTACCTGGGGTAAAGGAAAG
>CABFOQ010022254.1:0-10229 GCA_900660455.1 Gephyroberyx darwinii
AACACAAAGCTGCTGCATAGTACCAAACCCAAAGCTCCTCCATGTATAACTCTGCTTACTCTACCCAGCTCGTCTGTGGCACTTCATAACACAAAAGGACAGCGAGGCCAAGCAGATGTGATCAAAGATAGGGGGGGGAAAAGAGGCAAAGTGTCCCTCTTGATGTGGTTGCCTTTTTTAAATATGATTTGAGGGGAATTGGGGATCAGTGAAAAGGGTCCAAAGAGAATATGGTGTAATGTTTCAGTTGTGCCTGTAAGAGGGCACTATTGCAGATTTGTTCAGTAATTGGCATGGCAATAATACTGGTACTGAGGAGATGCCTGATTGCCAGTAGATTGTTGCTTATACAGTTCAATCATGGACACAAAAGGACTTAGCAGGAGCCTAGCATTTCACATATTTTTAAAACGGACTAACAGACTGTTTAAGTTATAACTTAATGGAGACAATGATTGTTATTTAATTGATTTTTATTCAGTTCTTATTTATTGGTTGACGTTTAATTCTCGGGAGAAATGCTGCACACGTATGATGTGTTTTCCATGGTGTTTTTCTTTTTAATCTTCTGTGCTATTGAACGGTACTTGAGTCGGCCGCTACGTTTCCATGTATAGTGTGTGTGTTTTTTCGTGAGAGTAACAGGGGAAGATGAAGTTCTGCTGGCACAAGCAATGAAATGACCTCGTCTTTTGTCTATAGCTTTCTACCCTTTTATGAGACGTCGCCAGGACACCTTGTGTATAAAAGAGGAGCGTTTCTTTTTAATAAAATGACGAGTAGTTTGTGAACTCTCACCACTTTGCATAACTAGCAGGACAAGTGGCTCGCGAGCTTACAAGAACCGCCGCGCGTTATTCCGCCCGAATTCAATCTTTCAATCTGCTCTTCGCTGCCTACCTCAACAGAAGCTGTTGAACAAAATCGTCTAAAATTGTAGTCCCGCATCCGTGTATAGTTTGGTTTCTAGGGCTCAAATTGATATGAATCGTAGAATGAAACCAGCCTATACGTGGTAAAGCTACTGTCGCCTGTCACTCACGAGCTTATTGCACCAGGCAAAAAATAAATAAATAAATAAATAACGGCCGAGTTCGTGTAAAATCGCTTGTAAAACTTCAATCCCGGGCATTGGTTCCATCTTTTCTATGTTGTTTAGACTACCGTTGGTTAGCTACATTTCTTTTCATCGTGGTGGACGAGCTGAATTCTGGAACTAACTCCTCAGGTACTGGCTCTTTCCCCAATGTGATCACTGTAAATACGATATTGTACAGATGAATGTGAATAGTAGCATTATTATTGTACAGGTAGAATACTGTGTGTACACTCACTCAAAGAACTCCCAAACCGGTCACCCTTCAGGGTCTAACGTCGCAGTCCGCCCACAGCATTTTTTCCACTCTCAATGGACTTTTTTTCTCCAAATATATTCAGGACATGTAGGCCACCGTGACCTGTTGTGCTCAAGAGAATAAAATGGTGTAAATAATACCCCCAAGATGAGAGCTCAACTTGCAAACCAATTATCAAATAAAATTGGGTTTAACTGTTCAACCTCTCCTGTTTCGTAGATCTCATTGGGGTTTTTTATCGACACAATTTGCCTGACCAGCGGTAATATTAGCCTATTTTATGATTTCATCATGATAACCTGTGTGCCTCCCCTTTTATGGTCAGCTGGATTGATTGTGTGTGAATAGCCAATCAGGGCAGTCCCACCTAGACTCTGTAAACCCACCTTTGACTGACATAAATCTTTATTGTGTACATTCATATTCAATCATGGCAAGTATAGTGGTGGACGAAATATGGGAAATGCCTAACATCAACAGTATGAATATTAAGTATGTAATAACTTGCATTCAGAACAGCTTCAGTCCTGCTGTCATCCTGCATCCTGGACTGTGTGTAGTGGGATACTGGAGCTTTCTTCGAGAAGGAAAGCCTCCAGTTCTTTGCAGGATGGAGGTGTAAATCTACTGTTTAGGGAGGCCAAGGAAGGAGTTTGCCTTCATCCTGTCAGTCATGAACCCAGCAGTGTGTATGGAGGCATTACCATCTTGTAAATATGGGAACATCACGAAGGAACAGTGTTTGCTCTTGGTTATTGTCCTTGGCTGTTACACGCCCATGCAGAACAGCCATCAGACCTAATGACTCCCATTAGATGGCGCCATACCTGTACAGATCGTCCACCTCTAACTGTTGCTATGTAAACTTGCCTATTAAAGTGGTGCTTGCCAGATCTCTTTTAAAGCTGACACATGCTGATAATTGGCCACCATTAATATGACTGGCCAGTGTAGCTGCCTTTTGTAATTGTGAGTTTTAGTTACTTCAAAGTGAAAAGGCACTAAGGATCTGCAACAACATGGGCAGGTCTCTGTCAGTTTATGGTGGCCTGAAATTAGCTACCGTAAAATAATAAAAGTCACATTTTCCCAATAGTGCAACTAAAAAAAACGTGTATTTTAAGGGGGTGGGGCGTAAATTATTGCTTTTCTGCAAGTATAACAGCGTTTTGTTTATATTGCTGTCCGTCATCAACCGGACGTCAACCGTGTAGAAGGGCTGTTTATTAACTACCATATCAAGATGTGTAACGCCAGCTGTGGCAGAGTGTGACTTGTGTAGTAGTAACTTCAATAATAGGAGGAAGTCTATGTCCGGAGTCCTAACCGCAAGTCGGTGAAACTCGAGAGACTCCCTGTCGCTGTTTTTTTTAACGTGGGCGACAGTGAGCTGATAAATGGACACGCCGAACTGACGACGGTATCCAGCAGCATGGGGGAAGACGACTGTTACTGCTGCTGCATGCGGGAGCAGGACTCGTGTCGGCGAAGCACCGTCCTCCAACTTCTCCACCGTAAAGAAAGGCAGCTGCTGCGGCTGGTCTGGTTCATAGCAGCGGGGCTCCTACTCCTGGTTTCCATGGTCCTGGCTTTTCTGCTCATATTGGTGTTTGGAGGTCGATTTCAGTCACCGGACTGTCAGGTAAAAAAATAAATAAATAAACACACCTTCACGTGAGAGAAATACACCAGCTGGTTTCCTCTTTAGATGTGAAATTCAGAGACTTGCCATACAAACACGAGCTTGCTGCGGGCGTCCATGTTTTCCAGAGCAGATGCACTGGAACGCATTTGATTGGAAGTCGGGAATACCGACTCGAAACTATCGACTTCCGACTTGCAATGGATTGCACCATTAGACCTGGGCTGTGTGTGTACGTTCGTCTGTGTGTTACGCATTTTTTGCGACGTACAGTGGTTAAGTGAATTGAGGTGTGTTCAGGGAATACAGCGTGCGCCCGTACACCAGGCAGTACGTCAGAAGTCACAAGCACGGGCCGGGTCCCGTGCTTAGTGGTCAAGTCAACACACGAATTCAGTAGTTTTTGGTGTTAGTTTTTAAAGTCAACGTAGTTTCTACTCTCCCAGTCGTGCTTTCCCACACCTGTAGACACTTGTTTTGTTTTGTTTTTGTTAAAAAAATAAACATAAAAATAAAAAGATTTAAAGTAAGAACGCAAATGGTCGCGAAGACGTTTATTTCTTGATCAATAATAATTCATATTTTCAGCTAAGAAATGTATTATTTAACAGTGGATAAATATAGTGAGTGATGAGGGCAAATAGTCTTCTCATTTTTTTCTGCCCATGGCTCCGATTTGTCGGTCATTTTGTTCTTAAGAAGGGAGAAATAATTTATTAAATAAAGATTTTTTTTTGCCAACAACCGTGGTGCGGATGTTATCCTCCACTCACAAACAGACAAATGCTGGAATACTAAACTAAGTATGGCTAGCGATTTTTTTGATTTGTTTTTCATTGCAGCCTCAAAAGCACCAGAATTCATCAACAAGTAAAGAAATGCATAATAGAGGAACCATCGAAAGCAAAAAATAGTCAATATTAGTACTGGAGGTAGTTAAAGGCAATCATTTTACACCCCTATTCATTTCGACATTAGACTGAAAGGGGGCGGGATCCGGAATCCCTTATTTGGATCGAAAATCACATCACAGTTGAGAGGCCTATTTGTCAACTGGCCTGCGTTCATGTATTATACTGTCATTAATAACCGTGTGTGTTTATATACTATTATATTGTGTCATTCATACTTAAATTGTTTTTAAATTTCAGAAATGCGTGTTTATAGATTGTAATATTCTGTTATTAATATTTAAATGAACTGTTATGCGGTTCATAAAGGTTGAATAACTTGGCCCACTAAAGCTCTAACTTACAACAGCCACGTGTATTTTAAGGGGGTGGGGCATAAATTCATGCAGGATGTCATGTTATTACAGTGTAGTCATAGCAAGGGTTAACACTGTTTTTGTTTCCTTACAGCACATCATACATGCCGACAGCCATTCATCTGGTAACTATCTTATTCAGTGTGGTAGTGAGATTGAGGCTGTATTGGTCTGACTGTTTCAGCCAGGCAATAGTAATTGGGTTCATATATTTTTATTCTGATCAATAAAATGCATCCGTTTGAATCTCTCCTGTAGACATCAGTGCTAAACAGCAGCAATTTGAAGAGTCTGGAAATCCAAGTGCCCTGCTAACAGGTAAGCTTTAGTACCCTGGAGCAAGGCACCAACACTACCAGGGTTGGGGGTTCAGAGTGTTCAGAGAAAATCTGTAAATGCCTCATGCTACCAGTCTCAACCAAACAATCGGGATTTCCACTTTCTTTTGAAATCTGGTGTAAATCAGCTTTTGGCATCAGCATCCTCTAGCGTGTCCCCAGCCTGGCTTCAATTCATGTTATCTAGATGCGAACACAAAAGCACAAGCCTCTATAACCGTTTCCCTGCCTCTCTCTCCTCATCCCTAGCTGACCACTGCACTGAGACGACATACCTTCAATGGGAGCACGTGAAAGGCAACGCCTACCTTCGCGGAGGTTTCAACTACTCCGACGGAGACCTCGTGGTACCCAGAAATGGGAACTACAGGGTTTACCTGCAGATCACCTATGAGAACACCAGAGACCCTTCCTGCGACGGAGTTGGGCTGTGGCTCACCCACTGGGTGTATAACTTTAAACAGAGCTACAAGATGGATGTGACTCTCCTGTCGGCAGCTGACACGGTGATCTGCAATATGGAAAAGTGGAAGAAATCTATGTACACGGCCGCAGTGTTTTACCTGGAGGCCAATGATAGACTACGGGTGTTATCACAGCACCCTGAACTGATTGTTTGGAAAGAACACCAAATGTTCTTCGGTGCCAATCTTGAGTCTTAATAACCTGGCCAGACCAAGGGGGGAATCACTTCTGCATCTTGTGACTGTTGTTTTACACCCCACCCTGTGACAGTCCAAAAGTTAAATCTTAAAGGGGCATTAAGTAATCTATGAGCTTTATTGATCTCCATTTTTTGGCCAGTAGGAATTGCAACTAATTGGACAGAAGTTACATCGTCTTACACAAAACCTCGCTTATTGCCCCTTTAAAATGCTTGCATTGATTTCTATTTATTTAATATCCTTTTCTTTCCATTAGAGGGTGATGCAGATGAGTCTATGCATAGTTGAAATACACCAAATAGAAATAGTTTCAGGCTAAATCTGGAGGGGTAATGACCTTAAGTAATACTCCTTCCCCAGGCCTGTTGCTGTTAATGTTGGTGGGGAGGGGTCTTGAAATTCCAGTGGGTGGGGAGTTTTTGTTCCAAAACAAAATTTTTGAATGCCACAGAGGTATTGAGTCATTGGTATTGATCAACACCCCTTAGTATATATTAGTTATTTTGTGCTACGGGACAGAAACAAATCTTACTTAGCGCACCTTTAATGTTTTGTTAGTCAACCTGATTATAGGAGAAGTCACCCCGGCCTGCCAGCATACACCAATACTGAATTATAAGGATTTAATGGGGTTCTTCCTGTCTACCCACAAGAGTCCCATTGAAACTAACAGTTCCGG
This sequence comes from Gephyroberyx darwinii, assembly GCA_900660455.1. Classification (NCBI taxonomy): domain Eukaryota; kingdom Metazoa; phylum Chordata; class Actinopteri; order Trachichthyiformes; family Trachichthyidae; genus Gephyroberyx; species Gephyroberyx darwinii. Next base: position 5,947 of record CABFOQ010022254.1, read on the forward strand.
TATAACCAGCAACACTGGCCTTTATATCACAGGGGAAGTTAATCGATTCCTTTCAACGGTGCTTTCACTGGGTTTCTACTACATTCTCTGCATTATGCTCTTTGTCATTGCTACTTGTATTTTAAGTTGTGTGCATGTCTGGCGGGTTGGCCTGAATACGTGAGGGGGATTTGGTGCTGCTCTCACGTGTCAGGATCAGCATTGTTTGTCTCAATAAAATATTTTGACCAAAACGAAATGGTGACCGGATGTCTGTATGAGATAGAAATAAACACCTCCAGCATTTCCTTTTGCAGGAAATAACAGAACCAAGTGGGAGTGAGGGTGGGGGTGAGGTGTGCCAGTAGCAGTGAAGTATAAGCAGTGGCAGAATTCTGCTCTGGGTAATTTGTTGTTGCTGGCTTTTGACCAGTGGAACCTAATGTTTTCGTTATGTCTCATGTTGTCTGATGTTTTCCTTTAAGTTCTATGGTAACAGCAAGTGTTATTTTAGCCGAGGAAACACTTGGCTAAAATAACACACAGAGGCGTTTCCACCCTGACGAGAATACAATTCTGGAGAAACACTGAATACTTTTGATTTTACAGCATGAAAAGTTCCACTCTGTCCACAGGGAGAAACTCCCTGTGACTACATGGTTGAATCTCTGATCGTCACCATATTTTGCTGCCTGATGAGTGGACTCATCGCTTCCATGCATTAATATGAGTAGACTGTTACCATACATGCAGACCAAGTGTGACCACTTTTCTTCGGAAGTCGTCACTTGTGGGCGTTTCACCGGGTGCATTCTGGGGTCAAGCAGCCGCAAGAATGTTGGATCGGCTGCAACCTTGTCGGAACCACCCACCATTTCTATACAGTTTCCGTGTGTGCATGGGATGGGAACTGCATCAATGTCATTCCTGAGATACTGCACACCCACGCACTGAAACTCCAACACAACTCCTCGAGGCAGAACGCTCCATAGGTATTCCATCAGTTAAGACAGGTTTGGTGGTGTGGTTGGGTTTTTGAGGGCGTTTCAACTGTTTGTGACACTTGACAATGATTGCTGGCATGAAAAAAAATAATTCTAGATAATTATTTGTTTCTGAAGACCTTCACTTGCAAGATATAAACATTTTGTATGTAATATTTGTAATAATTTCAAATACTGAGTAATGAGCACACGTTTTTTTCCCGAAAGCTGATTTTGGAATGACACCCTTTATATAGTCAAAGCATCATGGGGGATAGCAATGTAAAACAAATCACTTGTGTAACGGTATGCAAATAAAGCTTAGTTTTTATTAAATCCCATACATTTCATTCATTCAGCACGGCTTAGGGACAGGCAATAAATATTTTGACCAAAAAAAGCGAAATAAATACAAGAGGAAGATGAGGTAAAACAGCAGCAATAAAAAAAACTGTCTCACGAAGTTTCGTGAAATGAGCACAAACTCTGAAACACAGGTTACATGTTCGTTCCTTCATCATGAAAGGATTACGTGACGATAGGATGAATCGGACACGCGATTTTCCTGTTTGTCCTGTGAAGAGGTTGGCTAACGGGGAAAATTAAGGCAAGTACGACTTCAGTCAAGGTTAGGTTAAGGTTAAATTTAAAAAAAAAAGTCAGCTAAAAGTGAAAACACTTACTACTTCCTGTTTCTAGTGGTGTCTCCTCCACCTGATCCCTTTCCTGGTGGGGAAACCAACTTCTCTCACTCACTCGTTCAAAGACATTGTGATTATTTCACGAAATTTCATGAATCCAGACTGGTAAAAACCTTGACAAGGGTGCATGCATGTGTGAGAACAGATTTCTCTTTGTGCAAACGCTTTGGTACTCCAGATCTGACGGACAGACTCGGTTACACACGAAAACGTCCGACCGGACAGGCTACTAGTAAGTAGCACATGCAGCACGAAGACACTTTAATGTTAAGACAAAAACAATGGAAGAGCAAACCACTAAAGGGCAAACCAAACAGTCACACTAACAGGCATATACATCATAAGGAGTTACAGTCTTGCATGCCATAATGTGGTAGTGTAGTAAATCTCTGGACATTGCATTGTGAACAGCATTCTCTGGGTTACAGCGGATGACCATCGCAGTTCCTTCCCATCATCTTAAGGCAGTTAGTATGGGAACAGTTGGTATTTGATTCGCTGCAGAAGTGTTTGTGTTGTGAAAGAGGAAATTTCAATCTTCAGTGCTACAGAAAGGCGTGATTAGCAAACAAACGCCGATATGGGAATGTTGTCGAAAACAAAGTTAGTATCTTAGAAATGGCAAATGAGACACGGCACGTTTAACTAGCAACGTTTCCATCGGACTGCCAAGCAAAGGTATTGCGAACTTTTGAAATGACCCAAAAACGAATTGGGTGTGTTTCCATCTGCTGGGATGGAGAAAATAGATCATCTTCCTGAATGTAAAAAAAGCCAAAAAACATCCATGAAAAACAAACTGATAAGCGCTGATTAGTATTGGGCAAATTGGTATTGTTCTTTAGTGTCAGCTAACGTTTCATGACAACCAAGAAACCAAGAAATTAACTAATTCTTATGGCCACATCCAAAATAATAATCTATGAATTCTACAAAAAACTGTTAGTGTGTTTGCATTAGTGTGAAAATGAATTTTTTATCACCTTGAATGGCCGACATCGGTGGATTAGCTACCATGTCTACTTCCCATGTCGTAGGCTGACGTGAACAGTGGGAGTGAACTGTTCATTATTTGTTCGACGAATCTATTCCTGTTGTGATTTAGCGCGTAATTTATTTATCAATAAAACAATCCGTCTCCACTTCAAGTGACCGTAAAGGCTTTTTTTGCAACTTTTTCCATTCAGCTTTTCTAATTCGACGCAACAAATACTTGGATGGAAACCCAGCTAATGACAGTATGCTTGTCACAGCCATCTGGTTTTTAAAAGGTTGTTAGTGGAATGGTTACCCGAACCTTTGGGATGCACAACAATAAATCGGAAAAAAAACAACAACATAATAAACCACCAAATCAATCAAAAGGAATGTTTTTTTTGCAGAGGGATCTTGCGTAACAATTGCTCCATAATCACTGCTGTGTTGTATATTTTCTGTGTTGTATTGTGTGTGTGTGTGTGTGTGTGTGTGTGTGTGTGTACTAAATTCAAATTAACATTTTTGTGGCTGCTGAACATGGAAGTGAACTTTTTTTCAGGGTTACAGATTGGTAAGAGTGTGACAGTGTATTTAAGTCAATGAAATGTCCTCATGGTTGTAGTAGTGCCGATGAATTTGTGTGTGTGTGTGTGTGTGTGCGCGCACGCTTTAGCTGAGCAGCTCCAGGTATGTCACAGGCACTTTTCCTTTCTGGTTCCCTCTCTCTCCAATCAGCCAGTCAGAGTCCATGCCTGGCACCGTGTAAACTGTGATGAGCTGAAACAGACAAGAAATAGACATTTACCCTCAAATTTAAAAGGAGCACGGACTTCGCTGACCACTATGAAATGCAACAGGTCACATTTTCACAATGTCAAGGAGTAAAATACCATAATAATAATAATAATACTGCTTTGTCATTTTCTGACTGGCTCACTACTTAAAGGCAGTCAGTGTTCGATTTTCACTTTAATGTAGCCTACAATCTTAGGTCAAAGGTTATAGTGGAGGGATGAACTTCCAATCTATTCAATCTCCATTTGATTTGTTGTTGTGAGTTGTACTGGGCTCAATGTATTTTTTACAGGCTGTAAAAAAAAGCCCCTCCCCTATAACTGGAGCCCCTCCCACTCTCTATACCGGTCCAGTCTCAACCTGCTCTGCCTCCCAAATCGGTTGTAAGTCAGAAACAAGAATAAACTATACTGTGTTTCACTCATAGCTGTGTTGCACTTTGCAGTGTTTCCCACAGGATTTTGTGAGACTGTGGTGGGTGTACCTCGGACCCTCTAGGGGGCTCCGGGGGCATGCTCCCCCGTAAGAAAGTTTTGTACATTTTAAAGTAAAATGCATCAACCTGGTGCACTTTGAGAGCAAAATTAAAAGGCTAGATCTATGAAGAACTTTGTGCTCTTTTAAACAATTGTGTGCTCTAGTAAACAATTTAATCATAAACACATTGGTTGTATAGTAGGGCTGTCAATTGATTAATCGCATGATTGTCCATAGTTTATCTGTTCAAAATTTACCGTAAAGGGACATTTTTCAAGTTTTTAATACTCTTAACACGGGAGTGGACAAAATATGCTTGCTTTATGCAAATGTATGTATATTTATTATTGGAAATCAATTAACAAGACAA
>CABFOQ010022255.1:0-10571 GCA_900660455.1 Gephyroberyx darwinii
AGAAGCATTAAAAATTAAACCCTCACACACATGCACACATGACACCGATGTGCACACACTGGCCCCTTCACTCGCTCCTTGCTACTGTAATTGAATCATGCATGTCATATGAGCGTTAACACAATCAGCCAAAACTTGTGTTGGATGAAAGCTTCGTGTGTGTGTGTGTTTCCACAGGGACTCTGACAGCAGTGGAGAGCTTCCTGACAACCGGCTCAGGGCCTGAGGTATGTAACTTCACTACCCATAAGTCCATGCGTTGGACGAGTGCAGACTTTGAACTTTGTAGCCCATAAATCTATCTAATTCTCCTCTACCTCAAGCTTTCTTGCTTTCCTCCTTGCGTTGCCCACTTCTTTCTCCCCCTCTTTCTAGGCCCTTCTATCATTTTTTTTTCTCCTTATCTCAATCTCTTGCCCTTCTTCCTCTCTTTCTTTCTTTCTGGTTTTGCCCTTGATCCTATTCCTATCCTCTCCCGTCTCCTTGCTGCTAGCTCCCATTCGTCCTCATTCTCCATCATAATGTCTCTGTCTTTGTCTCTCTGTCTCTCTCTGCCAGGGTCATTGTATCCATGACGGTACGTGGCAGTCTGCCATCTATGGTTTCACTGACAGCGACAAGCTCCGCAGCCTTAGGAGGAAGTTTAATCACAAGCCCCTCCCCACCGTTGGCTCCAAAATCAAACGCAGGTGAGGCAGTGGGGCAGAAATGTTTTTTAGCATTTTGAGAGGATTTCCTTAATCTGACATATTTTCTGTATGCGGGGACGGACTGTTCAAAAGTGGCTGATGATGTAAACCAGTGGGATATCCCTTTTATTTGATGGGAGGGGTGGAGAAGTAAGATTGTTCAAAAATCTGTGATGGTATTATTGGTTGGAATTTGAATGTATGCCTACTGTTACGCCAAGGAAGTAGGAAGTAAATGGGGTTTTTATATAAAAATACAAGAAAATAAAAAGTCATTTTTTTGGGGCATTAATTGTTAATTAGGTGTATATTATGACATGGAGAATTAAAAAGTCATTTTTCATTACATTGTGACTTTAAGTGGTTACTGTAATATTTTGTATTTTAAGATTGTAACTAGCTGTGCTTCAGTGAGGGATGCTAACAGAAGGACCAGTGCAGAAACCACACTAGGACACGTCGGGTGCAGAAAAACAAACATTTAAAAAGTAGACAGTGAAGGCATCTCTTGAGCAACATCCTTTTTAAACATTTATATGAACTATTGAACCGATTGGCTTGTAGGGTAAGGGTCTAGGGGTAAATCTCATTCATATACAATCTGGCCCAGATACCACCTGTGCATGCTTTGTAATCACTGAACATGTTGTGTTTGTGCTCATATGCATTTGTGCTTGTGCGTGGTTCCAGGAGTGCCCTGTTCTACAGCAATGAGATCCAGCAGTATGCGGTACCCTTCATGGGAGCTGACCCCTCCGTAGTGAAGAGGACCCAGCGCTTCCTGGTGGAGGAACATCAGGCCACACCGGTCAGTCTTTTGCTCTCTTTCTTTATCTCTTTCCCATTATTTCCTTCTGTTACTCTTTCCCTAGTTTTTAACATGTCAAAGCAGCGTTTTCATGTGGAGAACAATCAAGGAGACCTCAGTCTGTCAGTTGTAAGATACAATTTAAGAGTGCAGTTTAAATGAGATTTATTAGGATTTTAGTTTTTTTGACACTCAAATCTAGCAAATCTATATTTCCACCCGTAGGTACATATTTCATCTGTCTATGGTTATCTAAACAGGGAAACCTCAGAGTCGGTGTGGTTGCTCCCTGTTTAAACAATCATGAGAAGAATCAGATCATGTCTGCTAGTGTAAATCCAGTTTACCGTATGTCTGCCACAAAGTCCAGTATAATACATACATAGTAAGAGTTGTTGGTACTGTTATGAAGATGATATTCTCTGGTTAACCCGCTGTTTATTTGAGAACTGAAAAAACTAAATTATTAGGCAGTGATTTAATTGTGTACCTTTGGACTGCTGTTAACTAGAAAGACTATAACAATGGCAAAATATTTAACCTCGTGATGAGTGATTGTTTCTGGCTTAACTTGGAATCAATAAAATAATGTTCACCTATCGTTTTTATAATTGTTTTAAACTATGAACCCTAGGTCCAGTATGGGGCCTATGCAGGAGTAGGAGGGATTGGTAACATTGCCAAGTTGATGTTTGCTGGCATGATTTTCTGGATCCTGGTCAAGTTCAGTTTCGGACGCAACCTGCTCATCAAGGTAAATGACAGATGGTGCGACTGAACTAATACACATAGTTTACTTTTCACAGCTGACAGTCTCCATATTCTAAAAGCGTCATAAGTACACATAATGTGTTGGGAAATATTTTGATGCTTATGTCTATCTGTCCATTGTGCCCACCTTCCCAGTACCCAGAGTTCTTCTCATTTGGATTCTTCTCCAAGGCTGGACCAACTAGAAAGCAGGTAGAGTGTTGATAGAAGAGAAACTTAAAGGTGGATACACACTGGGGTTCTGTTCTGGTTCTGTTCATGCATTTTAGACTGGCCTTCAAGCAGCCAAGGATTTCATTAGTCCTTTAGTTCAGGTATTGAAGTATGTCGAGAAAGAAGCTCTGTTTTGTGTGTGTGTGTGTTAGATGGAAGGTGCATCCTTCCAGTTTGCCTTCTATGGAGAGGGCTACACAGAGGAACAGGACCCTTCCCTGGGGAAGCCTAACAGCAAGATCCGCACGCTGGTCCAGGGACCAGGTAACTGGGTGTTACAAATCCTAGTATGACATGAGGTTTTGTGCTTATTGATGTAAAACAGCATGTGTGAAAACAAACCTACTTGGGTTTCCCCCATAAAAGTTGTTAGGCTTGTTGTCTCATACCTACAAGGGAGGCTTTAGCTTTGCCCAGTAGAAGATTTGATAATAATGGCAGAATCGCAAAATATTTTATTGGGCCCCCATTAACGCAATGATAAAACCTGAAAAACATGACTATAATCAGGGTTCTCCATTTGAACACGAACCATGTTAGTAATGTTAGATGATTTTTCCACTGTCCAGGCTAGGAAGTGAGGCAAATTAGCCAGCTAAGCCCTAAGTACATGTATGTAATGGTTGTGTAATTGTGTCTGTGTTCCCATCCAGAGGCTGGATATGTGGCTACGCCCATCGCCATGGTACAAGCTGCTCTAACCATCCTCAATGAACCCACAGTCCTGCCCAAGACGTGAGTTACCACACACGCCAAACTTACTGTCGTCCCCTAGAAGTGGCTCACTACATGCACACCCTTACACATATACACATACACACATCTTATCTCACTCCTTCTTTTCCTAGGGGTGGAGTATATACTCCAGGAGCAGTTTTTGCTAAAACCACCTTGATTGACCGCCTCAACAAACATGGCATCCAGTTCTCGGTGATCTAAAGTTTGTCCTCTCCCTGATGGCATACCCCAGGTTTTCTTCACACTTCACTAAACTACATACATGGGAACTGGGAGGTTTCCATCCTGAGAGGACCATTTCATCACCAGAGCCTTGACTAGGGGTAGAACACACACTCAATTTAAGTTGTACACTCCGGTTCAGGCTCTGCTGAGGACACTGTCCACTCATCATTTATCCTCTTCGTTTGGTCAGAAACTTTCCGGTCCCCATTTGGCTTGAACGTACTATTAACCCTCTGCTTGCCAGACGGATAGTGTGACTGCAGCACAGTGTGTCCTAGTCCAAGAATGACAGTTTTGTAGAGATGGGTTGGACATAGTCTAGTCCTTGACTAGTATGAGTATTGCTATTTAAAGTATTTAGCTCAGAATTTGGCTTTGTCAGTCATCTCAACCGTTCAGAGAAATCTTGACATTTTGAATTGTAGTGCAATTTTACATTTGTACTTGTGTTTACCAAAAATGGTTTATTACCAATCCTATTTAAAACCAATGTGCACCATCAGGTAATAACAAAATAAAATACAAAAGGTATCCCTTTTAACTGAAGACTGGATATTGACATTGTATACGGACACAGAAACAGAGGTGCGATCTAACTACGTAGTGAGAAAATGAAGATGAATTTCAGTGTGTTGAATGTTAGTTCGTATCAACTGGATATGTAATTGTGTCTGTGTTAGTTGGCTTAGTTGTTGAGGCTATCTGGTGATTATTTACACAGGAATACCTAGAGGGGCTTATAGTAGCACGTGTGTAAGGGCAATATTGATACCTGGGTAATATTGCCCTTGGCAGGGTTGAGGATTAGCAAGCGGGGAAAAAAACAATGTGGAGGACATAGTGGACTATATGAAGGGGGAAAACAATGTCCATCTACAATGTTTGTAAATGGTTCCTTTGTATCGTAGCTTTAAAAACACCTGGGCTTTACTCGCTAAGTAGCACTAACAAGCTAGTTGTGCTGTTGGTCCAGTCAGTAAAAACATCAATAGAAAATGAAGGCATCATCTTGCTGTGTGTGTATGTATGTGCTTGCCTGCCTGTCCTGCCTGTTAATATTCTGACTGCTTGGTTTTTGATATGTAATATTTTATGAGGACTGTCCCCTTAAGTTACTCTTTATTTCCAGAAAAGGTTTTTGAGTTGAATGTTGCAATAATCCACCAATCAAACCTGCTCTTCAGAGCCTTGATAGAAAAATGCATTGAGCTGTCTGTGCACAAAACAGCATGCGGTACTCCGTGACACTCAACAGGCCATCTCTGCTGGTCGTTTAACAAATGTCTCAACTGTGCATTTTGACATTTAAAGAAGTGCTTGTCGCTTGTAAGGACTGGAATCGTTTGACACACAGTAATGATAATGATAATGTGTGCGCTATGTGCAGGTGTGTCAGTTTGTTTGTTTTTTCTTTGGCTTGTTTTGCTGTCTTGATCTCATAAATAAAGCAAACTGACAGGAACAAGTCTTTTGCATCTTTCTTTATCACAGGAAGTCCCAATCCAGGATTCTTCTAAGTATAGCTGTAATGTACAAATTCAAACACAATTTTGACAGCTAGGAATTTATATTGGTAGTAGTCCTTTAGCAATTTTGAGATCCTACAGTGACTCAACACACACATCAGTTTTGTGATAATATTTACAAACAAGCATGCTATTGGAACTAGACTTATTTTATGGCACAGAATAAAAATGGTACAGAACATGATGGTACATAAAGGTCCCATTATGCATCACGTAGGTGAAAGTGTAATCACAACTGAGTACTCCTGATTGACACGTAAGTTAAATCACAATTTGATGCCAAATGAGTTGATGACTAATGCGGTAACTGTCACTGATCCTATTCACCAGTGAATTGGATCAGCATAAAGCATTCACATGCTTTACCTCAATATTGTGAAGTGAGTGTATTGTAATCACAACAAAGGACATATTATATATATGATATATAATATATATTTAATAAGGTATACTGTGCAGTATGACTGAGATTGAGGTATCCTAGGTTTCACTTGCTTGCAATTTCACTGAACTAGCTGCTTATATTCATAGTACAATTATTCAGAAGCACATCCTATTGGTGCAAAGCAGCTTGACAGTATCAGAGCTCGCACCATATTCATATATTACAATACATATTACTTGTATGTACTGCAATATGCTTACATTCTTATAAGTAACACCACTTGATTGGCTTGTCCAAATGGAGACGATGGTTTTTCAATTGTCTTCACTTGCCCTTCGCTCTCAGGTACTCCGCTGTAAAAGAGATTATTATTATTATTATTATTATTATTATTATTATTAAGATTATTATTATTAAAGAGATTATTATTGTGGTCAGAATGCAGTCCAGTGATGGAATAAGTATAGAAATCCTTCACTTGAAGATGCTACGTGTGGCATTTTTATCATTTATTTTCATCAATATATCATTGTCAAATTAATTGTGATACCTTAGTATAATTACCATAAACAAATGAGACCATGGTTGAGACTGGTAGCCCCTCTCATGCCTGTGGTGTTTCTCAAAATTAAGACATTACACTGCATTACATTTATCTATAAAGCTCTACTTTCAAAGCTCTCACAATATCTTTCCTCTCTACTTGCTTTGCTTGGCAAGGCTGGGTTCTGTTACTATGCAGCTTACAAAAGAAGTGACTTTCAAAGGGTGTCGAAAATGGACTCTCTTGTTCCCCTGGGTGTTTTTTTTTGTTTTTTAGGCAGGTTCACAGGATGAATTTGCCTTTGTAATGGGCAGTGACGTGTGTAATGTGAAGATCTGCATTTCAAATAAAGTTATTATTGTCATCACTAAACTCACCCAGTTTCTCCACAGCCTCGACACACACACTGGGGTACATGTCATTATTGTATGTGGCCACCAGCACATACAGCAACGTCTTCACTATGATCAGACCATAGCCATCCTGTCAGACACAGCTGTGGTTACACCAGGGACTTATGGTAACTAGGTATACTTACTTAGAACTGATGTATTCTACTCAAGTACAATTTGGATGCACTTGTACATTTTGGGGAAGTTTGTACTTTTTTCTCTCAAATAAATCCCAAATCTAGCAATTTGATATATTAACAAGAGAATTCTGCATGAGTCAGTAATTCAGTTAAATAATTAAATGAATTACATGCACAATGCCTGTGAGGTTCTATGAACTTTGTGTGTGTGAATGAGTGAGAAAAAGAGGAGAGACTATATGGGTTCATTAACAGAAGCATATTTTAAAATTGTAAAACTCAAAAAACAAAGTAAAAAAGTAAATAAATGTAAAAATGGTATTTGAATTCAAGTGTTGAGATTTAGGCCCCACCAGTAATAGCTTCTTTACTGCCACCCTCTGTCAATTTGTACAACCGGCACGTTTTACTCAGAAATCTTTTACTCAGGAGCTAAGTTTTAGCAATAGGGATCCAACGTCTGGATCCTGTAGAATCACTGTTTTTAATTTATATGGTCATGACTTAATAAGTTCTCATGGCCAAGTAAACCAGTAAATAAACATCATTCATTCTGGTCCATCCATCAAGCCCTCCCTAGTGCCATCATATAGGTGCAGTATCAAACCCACAGATTTGCAGTAGATAGAATCAATTGGAAGGAAAGAAAAAAAACAATCTTCCTAGTTTTTCTCAAGCATTCAAAGCAACCAGCGTCCCATCATCTCCATCAACAATCCAATCATCCATCTGTACATCCTCCATGAAACCACTCATCCCTCCATCCTCAGACCATGATAGCAGACTGACAGATTTGCAGTAGATGGAGTTGTGGTCAGCTCGGACGCAGGTGTACTGTCTGTCGTGGTAGTGGAGGCCTTTCTCCCTGGTGGTGGACATGTTTTTGAAGGAGTCTATGAACATCTGGGCCTGCTGGGGACTGATCTGTGGAGGGAGGGTAAGCACACACCCAGTTCACCCACCTTTTTAGGGCTGACATAAATGCCTTGAAATCATAGTGTACATTATAGTAAGTAGAACACTTGATAAAAAGACAAATTAATGCTTTTCTCGAATGATTGATTTTGTCTTTAGTGGTGGTTGTTTGTCTTTACCCACCTTTTCATAAACCCCTAAGCTACATGGTTACATATATACACAGGCACACTGACAGATATACACACACTGTATGTACTGTGAATAGTTATGAGGTTGGCTTAACGATCAATCTGGACCAAAAACAAAGTTACGTTAACTCCATATGTTTACAAACCCAAACTTGGTTAAGAATTAACTCTTAAGTGAAATCTGGAGGATAACTAGCTCAAACGTTTTGCCAGTAAAGTTAGCTAGCTTAGCGTAACCCTTATTTATTGTTAAGTTAGACATTTTCTACTACCTGGCACATCGGAGAAGCAGCTGTAATCAAAGCATTCTTCACTACCAGCAATGCTGCATTTTCTACATGTTTTGTGCCTATGAGACAGTCGTTTATCAAAGTCTGATATTGGTTCATAGTTGTTGCTAAACCTGAGCTCAGAGCTGAACGTGCTTCTGTTCAGCGACCAAAGTGTACACTGTTCGTTTCCATGGAAACTGTTTGCGTAACGGCTAGAGAACGTCGAAACGAAACGTAATACACCAGTGGTGTCCAATCACGTGCCTTGGAGGGCCGAGAGTCTGCAGGTTTTCACTCCAACCAAAGACTACAGCAGGTGATTTCACTGATCAACACACCTTCAACCAGAGAGGAGGGACTCATCAGTGAAATCACCTGCTGTAGTCCATGGCACATGATTGGACACCACTGTACTACACCTTTGAGGAAGTGAGAAAGAAAACTTGAGATTTATTGCCAAAATTCAAATTCAGAATTTATTCATAAAAATATTCCTGTATAAATCTCCTGTACAAAATCTAGAAAAAACAGACAGCAGGAAACTTCGTGGAGAGGTAAACTGTTTTCCCAGAGGATGTTGTATAATTTGCACCTTAAATGTCATACCCGTTCATACACACACACACACACAATACAATATATTTATTAGTTTTACTTGATATTTGAATTAAAGCAAAAAAAATAAAAAAAAATAAAAATATGGTCAAAGTATGGGTTAAACAAACACTGACTTTACACCATATGGTTACATCTTTGTCCTCTCTTATCGGTTCCAATAAACCTAAAATTACAATCCACCATCGTTGTGGTTTGATCAACCTTCCAGTCCACAGTCTTTGAAGTTCATACTGCCTCCTGGTTCAGTAATTGGTGAGCGTAGATGGCATCTTGATAGTGGTATTTCTCTGCTATAGCCATGACTGAGTCAAAGGATCTGATTCTGCTCAGAACCTGCAGCACTTCAACCACTGCAGATCTAGATGGGGAAACAAAAGCCCAGATTAATGAATTAATGAATGAATTTAGGAATGTTAACTATATAAATGTATAAAGAACACTTTGATAAAAAAAACAGGTAAAAAAAATAAAAATAATATTACCTAGTATTAGGATCTTCAGGGGGCTGTTGTTTGCCGATGGAATGAGCTGTCTGAACTAGGTGCTTAGTGAAAGACTGAAGCTGAGGCAAACAGACACTCACTCCTCTAAACCAAGAGACTGGTAGACCATCTGCTATCTGGAGAGGGGGAGGGCAAGAGAGAAAGAAGAGGGATGAAGGGAACGCTAACAACCAGACCTATACTAGAACAAGGCTAAAACAGATACACACACACATACAAAAACACACCTTGACACACAAATACACAATAAAATTACATATTACATATTAAATATAGTTACCTTCTTGCATGTGTGAACAGTGTTCTTGGTCTGTGTCTGGTTGAGCAGAGTGATCATCAGATATCTGTTCAGCAGTTTGTCCAACATCAGCTCTTTCAATACAGACTCAGGCAGCAGCACATCCCACTTCCCCATGTTACCTAGCAGCTATATGGACACAAAACAGCCCATTTAACAAACAGCAGCTTGTTGCAACAGCATATAAAAAGGTACACACACTGCAATATATGTTACACATTAAACTGTGATCAGAAATCTTTTTAAACACACAAACAGAAACGTTTTCAAACAAATAGTTTTAGAGTTGTACTTTTACAGCCGTCCAGAACTGTTGGTCCCTGAAGCGACACTGAGGAGACGATCTGTCCTCTAAAAACCTGGATTTAAAACAAAAAAAAAACAAAGAAAAACACACACACACACACACCTTATTTAACAGTGGTTTCCTCAGCAGCAGGAGTCTCTCTTTCTCCTCCAGCTGCTGGCTGAGCTGCTGCTTCTCTTCACTCATCTGCTTGATTTTCTCTAGAAGAAGAAGAAGACGAAGGAGAAGACAAAGAAGAAGAAGAAGAAGAAGAAGAGCAGGACGAGTGATGAACTTCAGGTAATGACTTTCCAAAATAGAAATATTTCAGAAATGAACTCATCATTCGTTTATGAGCAATATGAACTTCTGCAGTACTACTTCAGTACTACTATCTTACTACTGTAGTACTACTGCAGTACCATAGTACCGTCATATTCCTGCCGTTTGAGGCTGAAGTAGCGTTGGGCGCGGAGCTCCTCGAAGCTGAGCTCTGTGATGCCGTTCGTCAGCAGATCCTTACAGTACATGCTCTGCTCCTTGGCCCCGCCCTCTTCCCCGTGCCCCGCCTCCTTGTTGACAGGTTGCTGCACTGATGGTTTGTTCCTACAAACTGACCTGCAGCCAGTAGAGGACATAGGACATGAATGCAGCATTACTGCTGGTCATACTGTCATATTACTGTAACATATATCACAGATGACATCCTGAAACCTACAGGACTCGATCACAACGACAACAGCTTTCATCAGTGGGTGTCAGACTTGGTTCCTCTCTCATTTCAGAATAAAAGTCCTCATCTATAACTCAGGGTGGAGCCGGACTCACCTAGATAGAGTCTGGTCAGGCTGCAGGCTGGGGGAGGAGCCAGGCTTCTGGGGCTTCTGGGTCAGAAAAACACAAACAGATCCATCGTGACGATCCACCGCCACATACACACCCAGACCGGTTCTTGGGTGAATCAAAGGGCCTACCTGGACCTCCGGTAACGGCTGGCTGGGTTCTGCTTCCATGGACGGACCCGCTTGGTTTTCATCAAACACCGCGATCGGGACGC
>CABFOQ010022256.1:0-15580 GCA_900660455.1 Gephyroberyx darwinii
TGCGTGTCTTGAGGGGGTGCAGGTGGGGTGGGGCGGTGGATTTGTCAACAAGTACATAAGAGGTATTGAGAAAAGAATTGTGTTCAGCCCATTCAGTGAAGGGTATGTGTTTTGATGTCTAGCAGTACGTCTTTGTTGTGTACTTTATCAAAATAAAGTCATATTTTTAAAGTTGTGTGAATTATATGCATTTATGCGATGTCTTTATGACAGCTTGCCATATTTAAGTATCACTGATTTTTCATAATGAATGTATACATTTAAAACAATCACCTAATCATGAGAAACCTCAACCCTTTAAATTCCATTATTTGATATCATCACTTACATAAAGCACTTACCTTTATCCTTATTATATATTAGCCCCATCTTACTGGGCCCTTTGAACAGTCACCATGGCTACCAAAAGGTAAGAGAGGGGGAACAGGTGAAGTAGAATCTTCTCAGGCTGAGGATGATCGGACTACAAAGTGTTTTGACATACCATACCAGCTGAGTGGGCAAGGAAGTTGTGTTTTGATCTTTTGACACATTTCATGAGCAATGATTAGACACGGCCTTCATTCTTTGATCTCTGCATGATTTTTTTTTTTCTTTCTCTAGTTGTGGGATTATTATAATTTATACATGAGGGATTTGTTTTTCTCAGGCTTGAGCAATCTTAAGTAAACATACTGCATTGTATTCATTTACACATTCTCATTAGCAGGCCCTGTGGTAATTAATCATAGGCTACTGTATATAAGAAGATAGACACCGCTCAAATAATGTATTCCTTTCTACTCTTACTAAGTGTAAAAAGATGTGTTTGATCAATTTCTCCCTTAGATGTATCTATGAAAGCATGCAGTGTCTTAGAAGAGCACCACCGCAGCATTTATTCACAGAAAACCGAAGGCTACAACGTTTGTATGTACAAACATTGAAGACATCAAGACGTTGTTGCCTGAATCGTCCTAATAGCCAGCAATTCCCCACACAGTTCTAATAAAAGAAATGTATACCCCCCCATTACACTGATACACATGTAAAACATTCACTTACCTGGATAAAGTTACTTACTTAAAGTTACTCGGAGTAGTGCAGTTCAATATTAGTACTCCCAATCAAATCACAGAGTATCTGTTAAACAAACACAAACAGCAAAATATCAGCAATGAATCATAATAATTCTAATTCATCATGTAGACGACTGTAGAGCCCTATTTATCTGAAACTCACACTCCTAACCCAGATGGTCCATTGAACTGTATCACTTACATTTAAATGGATTTTGATTGTTGCATAATGGAAGTTGAAAATGCGGTGCACATCAGACATCACATGCATGCATGTTGTGCTTGAACAAGCTTTGATCTGGAATAAAATCAAATAATTCACTGTTCTGAAGCTTTTATTCTCCCCAATAGCCTACATAATCATAAACAAGGTTCTGTGTCTGACTTTCTGCAGTTCCATCACATGAGAGGAAAGGCAGGAATGGTGTATTTCAACAGCTCAGTTTCTCTCCCGGGCAATCAAGGGATTGTTCAGTTTGTATTGTAAACCGAATGTTATCCATAGGCAACAGAAATTTTATGGCTATTACTGATGTATGTTTATAAGATAGATTTGATGTCACAATAATATATCCCTTGAGCAACAAAAGCCTCAAATGATGACGGGTTTATTTTTAAAAACTACAGGAAAGGCTTCATGCAGATTAATTTCAGTGTATGGTTCCCATTGTGGGAGAAACAAATTGGGCTTTATGGAATTAGTGTGTTCGCTGCATGAATCTCAAATCTATTCCTGAAACATACGATTGTGTTTTATGTGACTGGATGCCTGTGCATCGCCTTTGAGTGAAAAGGAGGCAAACCTTCCCGATTGGATTAGAGCCCGAAGTACAGTAATGATGGCTCAGTGTTTCTCTATTGACCCATGTGTGTTGTCTAAATACAATATGGATGTGCAAGGCTGCCTGTGTACTCCAGTGCTGGGAGACTATTTGCTGAAGGTCATTTGGGATCATAGCATGCCATTAATAATTCCTGAAAGCATCCAACATCTCCATCTGTTCCACTGCATCCATCGCTCCACTTCAAAGACAAAGGCAGCATCTGCAGGTTAGCGTTAAACCATGCCTCCAGGCTAAGATGTCGGAGGTGGGATTCTCTGTTGAGGAGAACATATCTCTGGTCACGGTGGTCATGTTGCTCCTATATTAGCCAATTGTATGTTTTCACCCACAATTTGAATTTATTAACACACACACACACACAGAGTAAGACTCACGCATGTGTGTGTATTGTGGATATTGTGGGCATATGTTTCAGCTTTGCAGGGCTGAAACCAGTGAACAAGTGTGGTAATTCACCACCGCTCTGCGTACCTTCGCAGTCTACTGGTTCCTCTACAGGGATTCAATTACTACCCTCTGTCAAGTTTAGCTGGCCAGTATGACAAGGTTTTACTAGAGAAACTATCAAAGCTGATTTAAAATGAAGCACTTAATTCTGTGCTGTGTGTGTGTGTGTGTGTGTGTGTGTGTGTGTATGCCTGAACAAATAGCATTATTATTAGCATTTACACGCAGTATTCACCTGTGTGTAAAGCCATTCTGCGCAGTTTAAACAGATCTCGGTCATAGGCCCACTTCAGATGTGCTGGGGTCCTGTGGGGAGTAAATGGATGTTTGTCAGTGGCATGTGCTGCCCAGGCATGGTGGGCACAGTGGGCGAGGAGGCAAGTGCCTGGCTGAGTGAAAGATGGCAGTGTGCAAGGAGAGTGTGTGCACACAGCTGAGGCGGTGACAGAAAACAGTGAGAGTTCCACCCCTGTTGCTCCATCTTCCCCTGCCAATGATAGATCTCCACTTTGATTCTGTTAATAGCAGGAGTCCCAGCTCTCATGATGGACTCAGAATAGCAGTTCCACACACTTTTCCTCACACTCGCTCAGATCAAGCCAACGCCGATCGTGGTGCTTGGTTTATTTGGAAAAAACACTAATAGAAATCTTGAATGTATGAATATATCGTATCATGCGTTGTGATGTGGAGAGGAGAGCAGGGCAACGTTAAATGAATCTTTGAGTGATTACTTCTGGACCCTCCTCATGTGATCTGCTGATAAAGCACCTGTGCCCATGAGCAGGACTGACCAGTCAGTCTACTCAAATCACCATCAGCTCCAAACTGCTTAGCCTCCGCAATTTTAATTTCACATCTCTGCTGACTCATAACCCTGTCATGACCTTTCTTCTTTATCATGTCTGTGCGTCCGGTGGGTTTACATCCCGAGCTATGGAAATGAATTATTCTGATTGGAAACTGAACCACATTTACTGTTATTTTTATTTAGCTTTAGTCATTACCGTAGAGCCTGGATTTTCTTTGCACCCAATTATTTTTTACTGTATTTATTCATTCATGACATTTCAGTGAAAGTTAATGGCTGTGTCAGAACATAGTGAGAGTAGGAGGTGATTTTGGCTGATGACAGGCTCTTAAAGTAGTCAGGTAAGAGGTAGTGTGCTGCTGTGCTGGCCGCTGCACTGGACAGCAGCTCAGATTAACATGATAAAGAGGGACTGATTGAGCTCTGTACATCCACAGGAAGCTGAGCATTGGGGTTCAAGGTTATCTGGACAAATCAGACTCCTGTTTCCATTCATCCCCTCCTCTCCCACCAACCAGCCCTTCCTGGGCAAACCGGCAAATTAGCAATTCTGATGTCTGCAAGCAGGTCTGGCAAGGGAATGCCTGTGAATCCTAATGCCATGTTTAAAATTTCATATCCGTCCGGGGGAAGTGCTGCATATACAAAATAAGCAATCTCTTTTTATTTTTCAGCGCTTTAAGTAAGGCTGTTGAGAGGGCAAACATAGACCCTTCAATAGGGTTAAATGGGACAGGCCAAGTGGGTGGGCAATCCTTCACTCAAATCATTCAAGGGCTATAATAGGAGCTGTGTCTCTATTCAGTAGATATTACTATATACGTTGTATTGATGTACTCTACATAAGAAACTATTTTCGTCATTTACACTGTAATCATGATTACATCCATACAGTACATCTGTAAATACATCCAAATAACCTCAACAATTTGAGCCTTAACATTGAAAAGGGTGTTACTTGGTAATGGTTAACTTTAATAGTAGTGTTTAGGCTAATATAATACCTAGCCTATGTTAGCCTCCCTTGGCCAGCCATGCTGAATGGATGGGCGAGAATGTGAGGGACAGTGAGCCACAGTCCAAATAGCAAGCCAGGCCTGGATGTGGCCATTATGTAAGATGGTCTTATCAGGCCCTACCTCCTGCCGAGCCACAGCCAAGCTTTCCTCTGCTCCCCCTTCCCGGTGCTCCCAAAACACGGGCCTTCATTAGCAGGGCTAAATATCCCCGCTCTCTGCAATCTCTATCATTTCTTGCCTTGAGGCAATCCGATAATTACCTGTTCTCATTTCCCCTCCTTCTGGCCAGCAGGGAAGTGTCCTGACTTGCATTAGTTTGCATGAAATATTATCAGAATATTGCACATTTCTCCATCCTACAGCCTCTGACACAGGAAATATGGAGTCACAGGAGCTGTGATTGACAGATGTCTGTCTTTCATGTTCCACTGAGAATAGCTGCTTTGTTCTGGAGCTACAGGAGGAATTTTGATGGAAGGAGGAAAGAGTGTGTAATGTGTATAAAGGCTTTGTTGCTTTGTTTAACCTCAGTCTGCCATTATTTCTGGGCAGAATTGTTATGCATTACATCGCTCTTTGTTGCCTACAGTGTAGGTGTGAAAGAACTGCCAGCTTTTCTGAATGTAAACTCATCAGTGAGTTTTCCCCATGGAAAGCTATCAACATTATAACAGGCTTGCATCTTCATCTTTCTGTGAATTTACAACGCTGTGGGAGAGATGCTGATGTATATGCATGGCCTATACTGCCCGGGAAGGGTCGGCGTGTTGAGTAGTTATGGTCAAAATGGCAGGACTTCCATCTAGCTGCATGTATTCTGTCTCATTTCATTCAGACCTATCAGCAATCATCTCCAAGGGCTGTGGATCAGGAAATGGATAAGCTCTACCACTGAGAGCAAGAAGCTCGGCTAGGCACAACCTCTACAGCCAATAGAAGAAATGTATGATGGCTGTGGCGAGGAAGGAATTGTATCTGATTCTGATACGGAGCAGTACATCCTCATTTCCTGTTAAACTCCGCCTGTTATAAATGTCTCCTACTCAAGTGAAAATATCATTCCTACTTGAAATATTGCCTTTCCTAGAAGTTAATGTCATGCATGGTATAGATTTGATGAAATGAATCTCTGATTGTGGACTTGTTGTGCAAGGCTCATGTCACCATGCTGCCTTCATAGCATTAGAGGTACCTGTGAGTTAACTACACCAATGAAGAGGCTGATTGAGGCTAATTTAAAGAAAATGCCTGTAAATGGTTATTCATGAATGAAGATTGAAAGTTAAATGAAGCTGTTTGTAGAGGATCTGCCTGATATGGAGTTGTTGTTGTTGTTGTATGTGCCTAAGCCACTTCTGTGTCTATCCTCTCGCCTTGCTGTAGGAAGCAGTGATGATTTGGGACTTGGTGACGGTCACTTTAATCTCTAATGAAGGCTCGTCCCTGGGCCTGCTCAGCCCGCTGATAGCTGCACAGCCATAAACAGGCCTGTCAGGGGGATTGTAGCACTGGCGGTGCAAATGGCAAAGAAAACCCCAGAGACCAAGCCATGCTAGCATTATGGTCTAATTCAGATACAGCTTGGATGTGAAAGACAGACTTTCATGTGAAAAAAAATCCTCTGGTCTGTAGCCTTGCTAGCCTTTGCGGCTGAATCACAGTAGACCTCACTGCTTTCTCTAAACCCTCTTATCGAGGACATGACCCACATTAGTCCAAGTATCCACTAAAATTGTATTGTTGTTCTGTAGGTTGGTCAGCGTGTCCTTGTTAAGACCTCATGCTAAATATTACACAATCGGGTACAAGGCATCCCAAGATACTGTAGCCTACTAACTGGGTGGAAAACTGACCTGCCTAGCCCAGCTGCAAATAAACGCTCACCTATTTAGATGTCATTACAAATTGACCATATAATTTCCAGTTCCAAATTCAATCACCATGTAATAGCATATGCTTCTTTTAGTTTTACAGCATCGACACACAAATGAAAACAACTTTCATGTTGAAGAATTAGTGAGAGATGTAAATGTGTACTCAAATGATTCAGTGAAAGTGATTACTAGTTGCTCTGTGTTCTGACACTTCCTGTCTCATGCAGCATGTGTGGCAGCTGGTTAGTAATTAGAATAATCTTCTCCCTGGTAGTGATTTAGCTTTCATGACGGCAGCTTACCTCAAATTGAAAATAAATTTATAGATAAATGCCTTTGCTGTTCCAGCAAATTATACAGCTGTAACTCAAAGGAGCCAAGTTGTTTATTTTGGTAGTAAAAGAGCAATCAGAGAAAACAAACAAAGCACTTTTTGAGTGCTGTCAGATTAATAATGATGCTACCCAGCAGTGATGATACAAATGATTATTTTTCAGAACACTCTACCCCACCTCATCATGGTAATTATGGATAGTATATCTTTATTATATCAAGTATTCACTACAGATTATCAAGATAATTGAAGCTTGCTCCAGGATTGCCAAATTCACTATGCTGCCAATAGACTGCCAATTACAGCGCAGGAGAGAAATACACTATTTTGTTATCCACAGTGACTTGGCACTCAATCAGTGTTTTGGATGGTGTGTTCATCTCTGGTCACGGTGGTCATGTTGCTCATATATAAGCCAATTAAATTGTATGTTTGCACCCACAATTTGAATTTATTAACAAACACACACAGAGACTAAGACTCATGTGTGTGTATTGTGGATATTGTGGGCATATGTTTCAGCTTTGCAGGGCTGAAACCAGTGAACAAGTGTGGTAATTCACCACCGCTCTGCGTACCTTCGCAGTCTACTGGTTCCTCTACAGGGATTCAATTACTACCCTCCGTCAAGTTTAGCTGACCAGTATGACAAGGTTTTACTAGAGAAACTATCAAAGCTGATTTAAAATGAAACATTTAATTTTGTGCTGTGTGTGTGTGTGTGTGTGTGTATGCCTGAACAAATAGCATTATTATTAGCATTTACACGCAGTATTCGCCTGTGTGTAAAGCCATTCTGCGTAGTTTAAACAGATCTCGGCCACTTCAGATGTGCTGGGGTCCTGTGGGGAGTAAATGGATGTTTGTCAGTGGCAAGTTCCCTTTGTATTTTTCTAAAGTGTGCACGAGCATGAGTGCACATTTAAGCACACACATTAGAACACACACACACACACACACACACGCACACACACACAGACATCAGTATGGCAGTTGACATTGTTAAGATGAGGCTATACATGTGATACATTGTTTTTCTCCCCGCTTCTGTTCTGGTGTATCTGGGCAAATCCCATGGTGATGAGGCGTAGAATCTGTCATGGAGAAGGCATAAGCCTTTCATATGCATAGTAGAGATAAGAGGCAGCCATTTTATCAGGCGAGCTGTCGCTCCAACATGCTCGCATGTATGTGTCCCCGGGAGCGCCTCCAGAAACATGTCCCTTTAATGACACGGCCCGTGCTCGCCAAGAGGACGCCCAGTTTGTTCCGAGCACTAACCTGACAATTATGCCAATTACACCAGGCAGCAATGTTGACAAACACGCCAGGAGAATTGCTGCAGTTGATTGGTAGCTGTGTTCTGGAGTCCCCTGCTGCGACCTCTTCTGTAATTTAACTAGCACGGAGGAGAATTGCAACGGGTTTTCTATCAAATTCCCCAAGCCATGTGTTCTTTTATGACGGGGTGCTGTACATGCCAACTGAACAGGCAGAGTAATGGATCTAGTGTGTGTGTGTCAAGAAGGCAGAGAGAGAGATCATTCCTCCTTGCCTGCTATTCACTACTGTATGTGGCTTGTTAAGATTCATATTGTATTTCCTGCTGGTCCATGTAGAAAGTTGTAGCGGTGGATCATATTGCCTCTGAGGATTAGATCCCAAATATTGCCCCACTACCATTAGTTGCCACTCATTTAACCCTTAATGAGTAATGCCTTTGGCAGGTACGTTGATTAGCTGCCAGATGAAGTGAGAACATGCCAATATGGAAGCATATTAACAATACAATAGCTACTCTTGCTACAGTATGAAGTCTGAGCACTTGGGTAGAATAAATAAAGTTTTTTGGCAAGAACAACAATGTACTGCATCAGCCCACTGGCAAACAGCAAATAGTCTGTTAGGATAAACATGAATTTGTTGAAGGAAAGAGAGGAATTCCCCATTCTTACATTAAGGTATACTAAGTAAGATTTATGCAAAATAGCACCTCCTACAGAGGGTGACGAATGACGGATCGAGACCAAAACAAATATTATATCTGCCTCCATCCCTCTTTCCAAACAGTGCTGCATACACACCCTAACTGAGCGAAGCAAATGCAACCAATTCTCAAATGATTCAACACTGACAACACAGTCATGAGGGAGGAGTATAGTTATGATAAGACCTGCAGAAATTACTCACGGCCATGTGGCCTAACTTCAATAATAACTTCACTAGAAAGTTGTTGCAAAGTGCAACACAGCCAAAAGTGACACACAGTAATGGCTGGGGATCAGCGTGGGTTACACTCTAGGGCTTGTGTTGTATAGATTGTTACCATCACGGTTAATCATTTTGCTATGGCACATCAAAACAGACCTCGTTGAACAATTATTTGTGTGCGTTAGCAAGGCTTTTGCCAAAAGACCAGATGGTCATCATGAATAGAGCTGATGGGCGATAACATCATCTCTCCCCTATGCACTGTGTTCGGTAACTCTGCTCTGAACATATACAGTATACAGTACAGAAGACAACATAAAACTAGCCCAAATCTCAGTCCTCAATTCATAATTTTGCAGCAAACTCCTCTAACAGTTTGCATAACAGACAAACAGCTTGTGTTAGTAGCATCCTACCACTACAGCATAGCAACAAACATGTTAACCCCTTTAGCTCTGTACATAAAAAAAACACATAACAAAACCTACACATTACAAACCAACTGCACTTTGCTTTTATCAGGCTCATTCCTGCACAGCTCCACCCAGCCTGGTTCAGAGTGATGGAAACGTGGCAGTCTCAGGTTCCTCCTTCTTTCAATAGCAATACCAATGTTTATTATTATTTTTGACCGCGCTCTATCAAAGGCAATTTGGGAGTTTTTGGGTCTTACAACTGGCCGTTTCTTCGCCATTGTTTACACTACACACCTGTCGATGGGTGGTGGTGGAGCTGGTTGAGCCTGAAAGATTATAAGAGGTGGGAGGAGCTTCAGCAATAGCGTTTTTGTTATGGCCTATAAAAAATAGTTTGAGCTGAATACAGGGGACAACAAAAAACCAAATGGGGAATTAATGAATGAGAAGTTCATCCCTTCACTGTAGGTTTTGACATCCTGAGAAGATCGTAGGCTGGATGAAAGTGAAAAACGTACATAGACAGCGTTTAATTGGTTGATTTTTGGTTGAACACATTATTTACTTGAGTTGACTTCTTGTTTGTGAAGTTTAGAGAGTTTTTCCCATATTATGTTGTACTAAATGCCTTTGCTCCCTTTATGCTTTTGTGCTGAGCAAGACATTTTTTCTCTCATACTGTGGCAGTTTTTTTTTTTAGCTTTGAACACCTTGCAGAGGGCATGAAGGTGATAACAACCACAGATTATAGTTTAACATTGAGGTCAGGACCTATCCTATAACAGTTAAGTTGAGCTCAGGTCTGGAAAGTTAAGTGCAGGACTAAATAGCCAGGGTCATGGCATGACTGAATTTAGGGTTAACTGAGAGATGAAGTCAGAGCTCATCTTTGTACAGTGTTTCGGCCCACCAAGAACATGCCATACTTTTTTCTAGAGCCCATCGAGACATAAAAGCAGGTAGGAAGGCAGGCAAACGGCTGCCTCTCCTTGCCTGGCCAAGTTAACAGAGCCCAGTCCCTCTCACTTCTCTTACATAACATACTGTTAAGCTGGAGTTAGCAAACAACTGAGGTCAACCGGTTATTGGGACAGTGGGAATGGAGTCATTCATTGGAGCACTATTTACAGTAGAACAATCAGATAGCTGTGTGGGGCAAACAATAGATTTCCTGCTGCCGTTTGTTATGAGATTTTTTGTGTGACTTGTTTGTCACTTAGTTCAAAGTCCATACAATAATGGAGAAGAAAAGCCTGAAGATAGGAGAGTACATTGAATTTAAAGCCTGGAAAACTAGGTTGACGTGACTCATTCTATGCTTCATGTCACTGCCTATATCCAGTCCTTTGTTATGCTCTTGTATGGAGAACATAATGATCCTCAGTGTTTCTGTTACCTAATCACACCACTGGTTACAAATGTCTAATTTGCCTCTAGTGAAGGTGCTATGATTTATACCTTTGTTGGATGATGAGAGGCTGGAGGATCCATTTGTGTCCGTCTAGATTACATCAGCCAAACCACTGATGCCAGCCCAGTCCACTGCCAGCTGATTGATTAAGAACAGTTTCCAATGGCCTTATGTAACTGGCCCTTTGCATGAGTTAGTATTTAGGAGTCATTGTTGTTACTCTCAACCATTAGTGACAAGGAGGGCCATATCAGGATACAATAAGAAGTTGTTTTTGTTCCCTTGTCCTAGAGAAATGACTAAATGAAATAAAAGCTACCAAGATTAAATAGTACATTTGTAGAAAAAGCAATGACTCACCTTGTTAAACTGGGGTTGAATAATGTAGAAACAACTGTAGAGGCCAGCCAATGTAGACATTTTTCAATATAACATTTTGGCATTGTAGCATACAGCTCAAGAACACTTGATCATTCAGAAAAATAATAAGACATCACACCATCCAATTAATCAGCAGAGAAACAACCTGCTCTTCAAGTGATTTCTGAGGAGTTTTCAAGGCATGGTAATTATTGACAAGGCATGTGAAAGTGAAATTTAGATTGTCTCCATCGCCATTCAGTCAACTGTTTTTAAACCCCCTTTGGTTTTGATAAGGGAGAAAGGAACGTCAATCAGCCAAACTAATGGGAATGTGCGTTTTGTAATTCACTCAAAGGGAATGGTAAATTGAAAAGAGTTTGCCACCTTTTAACACACTCACACACACCAGCGCTGACAGTCAAGCTCCATTATCTGACAGCTGGAGAGGTTAAAAATAACTGTGCTCGCAGCAAATTAGACGTATCATTTGGCTTCTAAGTGAGAGATGAATCTTTGTGTGGATGCTCCTGCCATGCCGTGACACAGGGGCAATATATCAGACTGTGTTTGCCTGTCTTTCTCATAAACTCCAAATGGAATTGTAAACAGATGAAGCAATTTTACACCAAGTGTATTCTCTCCGAGTCGGTCCAATGCTACAGTCAGAATCTCAGCTACCATAGACATATACATTACTGCCCCATGCACTCTCAAGCCAAAGTACATAAATCATAATTTGGCTGCCTGCAGGGTTATTGCTATCGCTCAAAGCCAATTCTCCAAGTGTTTCATATGTTACTTTTTTTATCTGACGATAAATCTGATGTTATTGCGCATATGTGTGGCGGACTTTGTAAGATCCCGCCGCCTGTTATTTGTCTGTTTTGGCACACGTAGGCACATTCACACACACACACACACATACTTACACACACCGAACAGCTACTGTATATGAATCTTGATTCTGCTTGTCACAGTCAAGTTTTCCATGACATTGAATAGCACCTTGCCCGCTTGTGCATGCATTTTATGTCGAGTGTCGGAAGGTGAGGTGTCAGTTCCCATTTAGCATGGTAAAAGAAGTGTAACTGTGGGATCCTTGTTACAGTAAGGTAAGTAAAGAGATTTCCATGAGAGGCTTAGGTGACAGCTGAGGTGTAGCGTTGCCTCTAAATACCTAACAACATCATTGTTAATTCATAGCTATTTAATCACTTACCAGAGTAAGTGCAGGAAGGATGATCTTTGTGTCATGTTGTCTCACAAGTTAATCTCTTGTATTTCCACGCTTAAGACCCATGCTCTACATTTGTCACTGACTGTATGTAACTGCATTCTCACTCCCAGAGTTATAAGATGAGTTTTAAGTCTGCATTTTACTGAGCTCAGTCTGGCCCTGAGTCAATCTACTTGACGTGATTTATCTCATCCAGTTTAACTGACAGGTATTGATGTGATACAAGGATAAATGCAGTAGATTGATGGAATTAAAGCCCACCCTATTGTTCCCATGCTGTGCATTGACTGACACAAGTGAGACTCATGTCTCTCATTAGAGAAATAAATGCTTCGGGCATCCTCTCTGCAAAAGCATCAAGTTTGTGTGTGTTTGTGTGTGTGTGCACGCATGTATTTCTGTGTGTGTGTGTGGGAAGCTATCTCAGTTGTTTTCCCTCTCTATAATCCCCCCCCTTACACAATGGATTTAGCCTGGCCTTGAATGAGAGAGGGTTCAAATCGCTGCTGCTTCTAAACAGAGGAGCATGCACCCCATTAACAGAGCCCTGGACATGTGATTACATTAAACATAGGGGCAAGACATTGATTATTTCATTAACTTTCAATTATTGCGTGTGAAAAGGATGGGTTCACAACTACAAGTGCAGCCATGCTCCATTGTTTAAGCATGTTTGATTTTATCCCCCTTAGCAATTCCCCCTGCTTCTTATATGATGCATCTAAGCCACCAAAGAAATATAATCTTTACTATGCGAAAAAGGAGGCTTTCTCCACTTTACGTGCACAGCAGGCACTTGGCTGCGCATCTAAATTTTAGGAAGCCAGTGTTAACTCTATATTTGGATTCCACTGGAGTGGATTAAGGATTCTTTACTGCAAACCCACGGGATTCTCAGAGACATAAAAGAGGAGGCTGTTTGCATCCATGCTATACAAATAATTGCAGGTTTCAAATCGAGTGTAATTTCAAGCACCAGCTATATGGGAGAGTGTGGGCTTTGATGTACAAATCCACAATTCATGGGGGATTAGCACCCCAAAGGTTAGCAGTTGCTAATTACAGGAGATTGGTTATACATATCTAACAAGGCAAGAAGACAGCCTTAATAAATGCGAGGATTCATCAGGAACAAGGATAAGCAGCTGTGATAAGCGGACATGTATTTGAATCATCATGGATTGATACCCCGTAATGCCCTTCATAGAGCGAATGGAACGAAGCAGTGTCTCCTCCATTGTCTTTACAAACAGCATACATTGTAAGATATGAGATTTTCAAGATGCATTTTTGAATGCAGATTTCTGTAATCATATAAATTAACCTCTGCGATATTCTTCCTGTGTCTCTGCAGTACAGCAATTTCTCATTTTTACTGTATTTTGCTTGCAGCGTTCAGTGCTGCATTACCATAATCCTTGGTTCCCTTCCACAAACCACCACTGGCTAAATGAATCTATTATTTTTGCCTGCAGCACAAAAGATGCAACAAAATGCAATGCATTGAAGGGAATGAAACTTGTGATAAGACACACATTTTCCCTGTAGTCGCTTGTCTAAAACAAACTTTTCACCCACATACGGAGGAGTATCAATACACTTGACCTTTTATTAATCTGTGCATTGTAAACTCAGAATGCGGTATCAATCTCGAAACCTCTCCGAGAAAAAAAACCTAATGCAACAACACCGCACGCAGTCATTTAGTCAAGTTCAGGCTCAGCAGCCATGTCTGTCCTCTGACTCCCCTGACCGGCAATAGCGGACCTGGCCAATGTGGTCTCTTTTCATATGGCCCTAAATTAAACATGTCCGAGCCAAGGCAGGCGCTTGCTCTGCCGCGGGAAACGCTTTTTCATCTCCTAATGAATGTGCCTGAGGGGGTCCCACAGGGGGCTCCACTTCACCCCTCATTAGGCGGGGTGCTGCCTCTGCCTACATGCTGAGGAGCAACCTCCTGGAGAGGGGCCTCCCACTTCATCTGAACGTCCCACGCTCCCCTGCCCTGGACCACTGGACTGCTCTCTCACTCTCTTACTCTCTCTCTCTCACACACACAAAGTAGCTAGTCTGATAGTCGCAGACCAGGGATGACAGGGATGAGAGGATGGCCCATGCTCCTAATGTCATTTTAATGGCCTTGTTTGGTCTGCACTGGTTGTGATTTATTGCTACACACACTTTTAATGTCTTTCTAGGTGTCTACTCGACTGTCTTTTTCACACCGACTTACAGATTCTATTGTTTTAGCACTCGTGTTGAGGAACAGGTTGGCACGGTCATCAGGATTGTATTGAGATCTCAACTTTCTTCCGACCATCCTGTCTTCATTAGGGTCTCTGACAGGCATGTGCGGCAGGTCAGGCTCTGAGGGCCAGAGACTGCTGTGTTTTTGGTTAGCAGGAAAAAGAAAGGAATGAAGAGTCAATGTACTGTGTACTGTGATGTACGATGTCATGCTCTAGCTCAGTAGTCCCTCCCACCCCCGAGTGCAGCGTTGCATGTACCCACTCTCGAATGGGAAATATTGACAGCTTCCTATCGTTAATGAAGCAACAAAGCACGGGCGATTCCTGGTTTTGGTGAGGCGAGAGGGAGGGAGAGAGGGATTTGCTTGCTGTCAGCTGACTCCAAGAGCCTTTGCATGGGAGTAGAATGGGCTGTGGAGCTGATTGTTATTCCAAAGCTTTTGGGATATGTTTATGCAATCATTAATCTTGGCACTTGTTTATTTGCCTGGGATTAGAGCACCACGGCACATTCACCGGCAGTCAGGGAAGCTGGTTCACCAAAAGGTAGTAGCAAGCACTCAGGCCTTCCACTGTAAGCAACGCGTGCAAGGAGGGAAGCACACTTTGCGCATGGCTGCTTAATCCTGCCATGTTAAACAAAACCAGGCCAGTGTTTGTAGGACTATGAAAACAGTGGTGCAGGGGGAATGTGCCTCACACGCTGTAAGCAGTCTGTGAACTCTGTGTGGCAGTAGACACATCTCGTGCTCCCCTGTCGTCTAGGAATGCCTTTCATACGGTCTGCTGGAACCGGAGGAAAGGGAGTACGAAAGTACAGTTGCTCGGCAGCTCCTCTGCAGCGAACGTATAGAGGTTATACACATATTACTCTAGTCAGTGTATATTTTCAAGTTTCAGATAAGTTTACTTTAAGTTGATGCCCACGTTGGAATGTGTATTTATGGGTAAATTGATAAAGTGACATAGACATGCCTCAGTCTTGTGATCAGTTCTCTGATACTGCCAGGAGCAAAATGAAATAAACAGATTGATTTTTAAAATGCCTTGCAAATTTCATCAGAAGTAAATATTTAACATGGTAGCAATCATAAGATTTGAGTTTAATCATTTTGCGCATTTAGTACCATTAAAGATAAATGATGCATGATGGAAATGTTCACAGTCACTTATTAAGACACTAATAGCCAAGGGCGCCGTATAGATTAGATAATGTCTCTCTCACTTTAATTTGCTCTCTGCACCTGGAAGAGAGGACCAGAAAATCTTTGAAGGACGAATAGCTGTGGTGTGTGTGTGTGTGTG
>CABFOQ010022257.1:0-13255 GCA_900660455.1 Gephyroberyx darwinii
ATTCTTTGTAATTCTAATTTCTTTGAACTAACAAAAATTAGACGACAAAGAAAACTTAACGCCCCTAAATTAACTCATATTTCGTAAAATAAGCTTTGATGTAGAATTTTACTACACTTCTCGTGAATAGCAGCGCAACAATTTGGCCTGATTTTGGACCCAGGCACCAACAAGAGGGTGCAATCCAGCCGTCTGCTGCAGGAGGGCTGGCATTACATCCGCCTTGGCCACCAGACCGGATAAGTGCAAACCTACGTTTATTAGCCTGAAGTGGTAGCCTGACAAAAGGAAATTCTGTAAGATTACCTTACCCAACAGCCTCCAAAATCAGACTGTATGAAAAGTATTGGGTTCTTGAAGGAAACTTCCACCCTCGGATACTCTTACACTGTTATGTATTATCATCAATCCCGGATGTTCAGTGCATTCCAGGAGTTATTTTTTGAAGAAGCGTTGTAATTCACCTTTTTGGAGTAACCTCTTTCCATCAACCTGCCTCATCTATGTCTACTTCAGTTAGTAATTTCCTACATTTCCTAGAGTGCCTTTGCCTGAACATGCCTGAGCATCTCAGCTGTGGGTTTTACTTGTTGGTAGGGAGAGAAATACATTGCATTCTGGTCTATTGATTGCTACTGTTGGTATAGAAGTTGGTACCTCTGCCGTTTCTGCAGTGTATGATTGTTGAATGGCGCGATGTTGATGTTTAAGATAGCTGAAGAATTTTCTGCTCGATGTGATGTCATGTCTTATCTACGTTTGGCCACTTATCCACAGGAATAAGAAAAATACACCACCAAACAACAAAATGAACCCAGAAATGCAAGGTACATCGCCAAGAGCAGGTGAAGTGTATTCGCAGATTTTCCTTTAAACTTTTCCAGCTTGCGACCCAATTTCATGAAAAATACATACTGGTGCTCCTGTCACTTGGGCTCAATCCAGATTTTTTTTTGAAGGATGTGAAATCTAAACTGTGGGCCAGTATGTGTGCCTTCTACTGTACTAGGTAAATAGAAAGTTACACCCAGGGATGGGAACACATGCTGCTACAGGTGTCAGATCTGTGTGTGTGTGTGTGTGTTCATTACACCTTTTCAAATTCTTTTCCATGACATATAGCACAATTTACATGACCAATATTTGCCAGTCTATGTTGCAAATGTCACATTTTTTACATTGAATACCTGCTCTGAATGCCCCAGGTTTTGTTTCTGGTTACAACTGTCACTGTCAATTTCTGATTTGGGTTTTTATTCCTAAAAAGGTAAATGGATCAACAAGCAGCCAAGCTAGACATTAAAGATTTCACTGATTTCAAAAAAGATGATCAACATTTCCATGAAATTTCCAAAACTATATGCACAGGTTTCCTTTTTGCATAAGTTTCCCAGGCCTGGAAAACAAAATGTTTTCATGTCATGACTGCAGGAACCCTGGTTCATTCTGAGCTGCCCCCTTGTCCGTCACACACATGCACTGTCTCTTCACAATTCAGGCCTTTAGCTGACAAGAGCAGGTAAGAGGTTCAGTATCTTGCTCAAGGACACTTCAGTAGGACATATGGCTGCTGGTGGGACTTAACCCAACCCGGGACAGTCTCTCTAATCACGAGGCCACCCTACTGCACAGTCAGCTCTCTTCCTCACCACCACCCCCTCCCCCCTCCTACCTGTGAGCTGACGTAGAGTTTCAGACACTCATCACACACGGCCTTCCTGCAGCACTGCAGGGGTGCGATGGTTTTCTCTTCCAGGCACACCCGGCAGCTCAGCACCGCGGCCCCTACACCGGCCTGCTCCGATGACAGTCTTCGGCTCAGGACCCCCCAGGGATCCACCAGGTCACCAAGGGTGTACGGCTCCGGTTCGGGGCTCGGACCTGTGTCCTGACTCGTCTCGAGCTCTCCATCGTGTTCGTCAGATATGAAGACCGCCGGCGTTTCACCGTATCGCTCTATGATTTCAACGTCTTTTCTGTGATTGTCGTTAGCGATGCAGTAAACTGTGCAATAGATATGTTCTTTGACACGAAAAGACTCATCTAAAGTAATCTTGTTAATGTTACCGCCACGGCTGTTATAACATCCTCCAGAAGCGGTTAGAAAATCACCTTCGCGTAAATCCGACGCCGTTAATTCGCCCCGGTGATGCGAGGTTTGCTCGTTTTTCGTCTCCTCTTCGCCCGTTTCTCGGTTTGACTTTTCACAGTGGCGACATTCAGTTCCACGGTCCGTTTTACTGGCGTTACCTTCGTCGTTTTCATTGTCCGCGTTGTATTGCACTCGGCTGTTGCTGTTTAGATTGAGTGAGGGAGATTTCGAAACAGCCGTGCCGAAATTCCTCCTCAAAATCTCGACAGCGCTCACTCTCCTCCTCTCTCCTCCTCCCGCGTTGCTGTTGTTGTTGTTGCTCTCCGCATCTTTCTCCTCCTCGCCGACCCTCTCCCTCTCCTCCTCCAACGACTCTCCGTCGTCTCCTTTTAAACTTACTGCCGAGTTTGATTTTGTGACACACTGGTTCAAATCTCTGAGCGACCTCTCAACTTTACTGTCGGCGAAGGAAGTTTCTGCCGGCAGGTTGCGGGATAATTTCACCTTCCCCTCGTCGAAGCTGCTGATGAAACTCGGCATTTTACAGTCATAAACTACTGGTCGGTCATCTTCCATCCCAGATTTGGCTCTCCCCATGTAGTGTGCGTCTCTCTCCCTGTCCCCCTGCCTCGCTTGTCTGACTCTTACTACCAAAACAAAGCAGGCAGTTTGGTGCTTCCGGGTCTGCGTCAGTATGGAAACGTAACGATATGGGAAGCCTAGTGGTGGATCACAGCCCAGGCGAATAATCCATATTATCGCACACTGTATGTGACATGTAGCTGACTATAACAGTTACGGGTTACCAAGTGATGGTTGCTATGGTCGCTGGACACCATAGAGGTTAGTAGGCTCGCGCGTAACTGGTTATCAGTGCGCGCAATAACGTACAACTTTACTCGAAAAATGTAATGTAGTCATCTTTACTCGTTACTTATTTCAAATGTAATATTACTTTACTTAGTAATTAAGTAATTCGTTACGCTGCTCGTTAAATGACTTTTCCGTTACCCCCCCAGCAAATAAACGGAGATTGTTTCCTTTTACCTTCAAAAAACCTGGCCTGAACCAAATACGGCCAGTTTAGATTTTAGTACCTGCGCATAGTTTACAGTTGACAACAATATTTTTCTTTTCTACTTTTCCTTTTTGATAAGTATTACATTATTATTATATTCATATAGTACTATTGTTATTATTATTAGTTTAGGATTGTCTTTTTTTTCACACAGCACACAAACCCAACGTTTGTGTGCTGTCTTTTTTAGGAGTGTGCTGCTTAGAAAAACAAGTCGAAAAAAGTGGGGGAAAGTACTGGCTCCATGTGAATAATTGAAATACTTTTAGCTTCAAGCATTTTCTCTCCCTTAATGGATCCATCCTTTGGGTAAACACACTTGCAAGGAAGGCCAGAGAGAGGCCAGGTCCTTATCAGTGAGGACCTTTTTCAGACCTTTTAAACTATAAAGGAATACAATTTAAAATGTCAACGTATCCCTTTGAGAAACCTGGAAAAATACCAACATACCTATCTCTTGTCCTGTAACTGAAAACTGTCTGGCAGCTTCTCTTTTTTTGTCCACAAGAAATATCATTTTCAAAAAAGATGTAATTTGTCACTGAACATCAGGGGATGATATAAGGATATCATTCTCTCTACTCTGGTAGCAGATTATATTTCCACTGCATAAGAACAATAGTCCTTCCTGCTATGACTCTGTGTGTATGTATGTGTGTGGGTGTGTGTGTGAGTGTGTGAGTGTGAGTGAAGCAAGAGGCTCAATAACACTCCCTGCTCTAAAGAGAGAGAGAGAATATGTCTGTCAGGGGATGTGAACTGAAATCAAAGACAAGGTGATCAGGGTTGTGACCGTTGCCCTCGGCTGTCTCATTCAGTGAAAACATTTTAGTGAAGAGGTCTGGCTTCAGTTCAGTCATCTCAGAGAGTGGATGGTCTTCAAAACTGAATTGCTGGCAAATGTTTGGCCGTCACACCCACGGTCTTAAGATATAATTGAGAATAAAGCACATATCTTTTTTTTATGCTGAACGTCAATACTACCAGGGTTAACAGGAAGGAGTTATTCAGGTCAAAGATTTATGATTGAGTGGAAAGTATCTGGGAGCATGAAAGAGTGTTTTTTTGCCACCTTGTAGGTTATTACCTACAAGTTACACAGTTATGTGTAATGTGTAACAACCATATTAGTTCAGAAGAAAGGTTAGCAAGGAAGAATCATCCATTACAAAACAAAATACCAGAAGGTCATGCCAAATCCAATGTGGCTGGCTCTGCACCAAAGAGCACTTGCAAGATTGGAGATTGTACTTTTTGTGTGTATGCATCATTTATAGAGCTGGCCTCAGGTCTGTAGGGGAGAATAACTATACCAGGCACTGAACAGATAAACGTAAAATGGGCTCTAGATTTTTGCCCCTAGTGCTTCTTTATTATCAGTTTGTCTGCTTTGTTAATAATACATTAAATGAGTTTTCAGGGACACAGGAAAGTTCTTTACTTATTATACTGATTTGGCAGTTGTTTTGTCCCTTAGCTTATTTTTATTTTGCACTTAGTCATGCTGGGTAAGCATTATAAGGTTCCACCTGGATTCAAAATTAGTTAGTTCTTAGATACTGAATGTTCAAATCTTCTCACCCCATATAGCAAAAGTAAAATTTATACATATACATTTTCAAAAACCTGGCTTCAGCCACGTGTAAAGACCTGTAAGCACCTGCACACGTTATCTGGATAACTCATCTGTTACTAAAATTACAGATGGAGCTAAATCATTTCAGGTCATGAAATGTAAGATATTGGCTGAAAGGAGACAGAGAACAGAAGACACAAGATAGCCTGTCCTTCCCCACTGTCTACTTTATTACCCACTGTCTACTTTATTCTATGTACGGTCAGTCACCTCTGGGAAACACAACAGAAAAAGAGAAGGAGCTTAAACTATGTAGGCGGTTCTAGTCGGTGGTGAACATTAACAAGCCAACCCAGAGCCAGAAACAAAGTTTGGCCATTGTTGTTTTCAGTGGCAGCCATGCTAGTTCCACAATCCTGCACTGTCAGTTAAGTACAGTTACATTACTTCAGGCAGCTCTATATCTTTCAGCACAATTTCGCCGTGGAGTACCTCAAGGTTCTCTCCTGGGTCCTATTTTGTTCTTGATCATCTCACTTTGTCATATAATTCATAGGCATAGTATTTCTTTCCAATGCACAGCTTCAATTTTTGATGTACTAAGTGGTTACTGAACTGTTGAGCAGACTAGTGTATATTATTATTATTATTATTATTATTACTAGTCACTAATGGTCATTGTCACTTCCTTCAGTGTCAATGGGCTGAGAGATCAAAGTAGATTGTTTCTTTGAAGGTCCTGGGTTTGGTGTTGTTCTGTTCACCATGACACAGAAATGTACAATGTACCAGCCACAGTACAAAGTCTATAGCGTTCACACACACACCCGTACATACAAACATCTGGGTCACATTATATATCTGAAATCCTTTCTAATTTTGCCAATATTTGCTTCAGTCTGTTGGGCATGCCAGGTGGGCAGAGTTTGTGCTGTCAAGACTGTTTATATCAGTCCCACAGTGGCAGGCAATATCAATCCATCACAGAAAACAGGTTTGGAATTGAATTCACTTTCAGTTCAAATAGAAACCAGCAGTATTAATTTTCATTTCAGCCTTTAAATACTGGATATGTGGTCATTTTCATAGCAGTAAAAGATCCCCATTTGAATTTTGGGGGAAAAAGACACTTCTTTACCTGCAGTTATTTTATTCATGGAAAAGCAATGTGTTGGTTTGACAATTCCAATATAAATTAATATTATAAATAAAGTTAATAAATTGTATGCCCTGAAGTGAAAGTGAATTTCCAGCCCTGACAAAATGGTTAATGAAAGAATTACAGAGGCTATAGTGCGAATAACATCAGTTAACTTTTCTCCCTCTCTCCCTCTATTCCTCTCTCCTTTTTGATACACTGTACAATTAGAAGAAAGAAAACATAGTCCCACTTGTACACAACATCATACATTAGTAGTCAACTAGAAAAAACAGTAAACACGGCCACACGGGATTAAAAAACGTCTAGAAGTTCAAAGTTACATTTCAGTTTTACATTGTAGTAGTTACTTTTCTGCTTTAATCTGTGGACATTTCAGACTGTGTTATTTATAGAAAATCACAAAGTTCACATTGAGAACGCTTTGAAGAGAGTTGAGGAGCATTCAACAAACCAAACAGTTCCCTTTAAGTAGCTAGTTAGTCACACGCAGCGTGAGATTAAATACGCAACAGTTTTGACACCTCATGCAAACACACAAATGTCATTTTTATCCTCCAGAATGACTCTCAATGAAGCTTCATAGGGTTACAACTCTGAATGTAACCCACAGAGTATTACAAAACCACCGAAGTACCATTGAAGAGAGTTGGTAGACGGGAACAGGAGGTGGAGTTCGAATGTAGCTCAGATGAGTTTGTAGAGGGAAATGGTCTGTTGGCCCGTTCCTATGTCAAGACCAGCTAATGTTTTCCCCCAGAAAAGTTCCTTGGTAGACTGGAAAGGCCTCAGACATTTGGTCCACATTAAAACAAGCCATTAAATGCAATGCAAATGAAACATGTTCAGTGACATCTCCAGACAGACGTCTGGACAGAACAAAACAGAAAGTCTGCCTGTCTACAGATGAGTCTTTACCATTTCAAGTCTCTCTATCTACTAACACACAACATGGAGCCGTGAACAGAGTAGGAGCTCATCTAGGGTCAGAATCACCATTATTGTTCTTCTTCATGTCCATGTCCGAGAAACTTGTTGAGCTTGGTCCTGAGGCATCACAGTAGCACGTATCCCTGCTCTAGGAAATCCTCTTTACCCACTGTGAGGTTTTCTCAGCTTTTTCAGCCTAGAACACAAACAGGAAATTCTTGGTTCGTGACAGCATGCTTATTTTTCTTACGTGGAAACCCAAAATAGGTGAGTATGAAACCCATTTTTGTCTCAGGCTCCATAGCTTCAGGGTCTACATCTACTGCCGTTGGCACTTTCAACATTAGAATTTGCGTGGTGAAGGGAGGAAGGAAGCTGCTAGGTCCCTCTCTCTGACACTAGCTGTCAAGACTTCACTGGAGGGTGGTCCTGGTCGCTCAACAGGTTAGGGTGCACGCAGTCAGTGTGGTCGAGGGTTCAGGGCCTTTGTTGCCTCCTGTCTTCTGTCAGTCTCCAGTGGTTTGGAAAAGCAGAAATACAATATAAAAAAAATCAATATAAATAATCAAATCATCTAAGTGAAACAGAGGGCTTCTGTGATCACCTCCCTGCACCACCTGGGGATGACAGCCATTTTTGGAAGATTTGGTTGAACCACTCTCTAACTCCAGCCTGCATCCAGTTGCCTGAATATCTCATCCCCCGTGATCAACGTTTTGTCACATTTCTATACCGTACAAAAATACCAGTCCAAGATGAGATTCAGACCACTCTGTGATTGTCATTTCTGTAAAGGGTGGGTCCTCCCTCTCTGTAGGGAAGCTTCGAGAGTCTGTGGAAGCTTTGGGCTATTTCTGTTGTCAGGAAGAATGCTGAAGAGATATGGAGGAGGATTGTGCACTTAACCTGGCTTCCCAGAATCCATTTTTTTTCACAAAAAAGGAAAAACCTGTGAGCCCACTGAAAGTGATGGGCTACATAGTAAAAGCTTGGCATTGAGAGCTTGGTGTCCACTTCAGGATTGGAAGGGAATGGGGACTATTGCATGATCTCACTAACTCTTAGGGAGCAAGTGGTTGTTTTCTTTCTCTTGCTCCCTCTATCTGTCTGTTTCTAGTGAAAGGGAAACATATAAAGGGAGCAACTCGTGTAACTCATCTGAAACAATTGTCCCATCTGTGCACAGCAGAAACCACCTTTGGGATGAACCATTAAGAGGCTGTTAAAAAGGGCAGGTCATCACTCTATGAAGAAAATAGCGGGTCTCTCTCAGTCTGAAATGCCCTGTCTGTCTTCCAGCCTGCCAGTCAGATGTCCAGGCAGAGTTAGTATTGTAAACATTGCTTAGATTCACATTGAATAGTAAAAAGTCACATTATGAGTGTGTGTCCGTGTTCCTTTATGCCTGTGTGTGTTATGTGAATGTGTGTGTGTGTATTTCATGTACACGTGCACATATGAGGCGGATGTATGTATCAGACTGTTATTAAACATTCAGTTAGGAGTGCGTCATGTTCATGAGGAGTCCAACAGGTGACTTATATCATGCCCACCATCTTTGCTGTCATTCCCCCGTGTATGTTGTCCAACATAAACTGAAATGCATCAAAAAGTAATCTTATAAAAATGTCCTTTAACATTCCTTGATCAGTAGTCTAGTAGATTCCCGACCAGTTTGGTTGGAAGTCCAGCGTCTACTCTGTCAGGCATCAAGAGTAAAAAAGTCCAGAGACAGATATACAGGTTCTGTTGTGTACACAGAGATTTCTCTCTCTGGGGTTTTTAAACTCTTTGGTCAGGCATATCAGCATTAGAGAGATATTAGATACCAGAATCTTGAAACTTTCGAAACAGCAACGTTGTTCTGTTGTAGAAACATGTCAGTAATTCTCCAATGAATACTGGTGGAAGCCCTGTTCAATCAATGCAACCCTTTCACATCACGTCACAACTCCCATGTGCAGCAGCCACTTCGCGTCCCTCCCTGTTCAAGCTTTTGGTTTATTTCATTTGCGGATACCAAACAGCACAAGTGGAAGCAAGCCATTGCCTCCTGCCTGTGCCCCTCAGAGTCAGAGGCAGAAATTACATCTGTTGCTGGAGCTACCTGTAACTGCGTGGCGTACATGTCCTGTAGTTACCATGCTCAGCCACACAAGGCCAGTGTTTCATTAGGAATTGACCTGGACTCCATTAAATACAGTCTGCCTGTCAGACAAAGGAAGCTATCTGAAAGAGTATCTGGGGGATTTGAAAGTTTAAAGTCTTCTGTATCCACCGTGTCCGTCCATTTGTCTGTCTGTTTGTTTGTTTAAGACATTTAGCGTAGTAAAAGCAGGAAGTTAAGCCGCGGTAATTGGTTGGTTGGTAAGGCAGTGCTCCTGGATTACCCCCTGGTTTTACTTCGACCTGTAGAAATGATGACAGGAGAGGAGAGGACAGGAGAGGAGAAGAGAGAGGATTATACAAGATAGTAAGTGGATCCCTTTAATTGTATCTGTTTAGATTGTAAAGCTGCACTAGGCAGGACTTTGATGTAAAAAAAACACTTATGCTAAATCACACAGCGAGGCTGCAACGGAGAAGACTACCATCTCTAATTCAGACCCTGTGGATTCAGCTTATTTACCCAAATTAAATTCTGCTGTCGGGTATGGACACTTCTCTGCCCACAGGACATGACGAAACGAAATGAAGCGAAATACAAACTGTCCCCTAAACAGCAGCAAGCAAGCTCTCCTTTCAGAGAAAGCTTGATTCACCATTAGATATCCTGCCTCTCTCGTCCCTTTGCTATCCTCCTAAGCATCACACACTGGCCGGGTTGGTAAACATGAGCGTGCTGTGTGCAGTTCACTGACCTGATTTCTGGGTTTTGAAGTTAGGGTGAAGCTTTATGGATAATCAATTTAATAATATCATATAACAATATAATAGTGATCACTGATTTTTGATGATTGTTGCCCATGTGCTTAGTCTTCTCTTCATCCCTAAAAGAAGACACGTCTGACAGCAAATCCTGGGTGGAGCTTTGCCAATCACTGATACAGCTAGCCGACTAACCCTCCTTCCCTCTGGTCTGGCTACCAACCATGCACAGCTTTGAAGCAGTTAGTGTCTCTATGATAAGGAACTCTACAGCAACATCATGTCACAGTTGTTTCACGATATGATAACTCATGGTAAATGTACATTACACCATTAAAACATAAAATGTGAAAATGAATGGGGAATATACCTCCTGAACCCAATGTTTGAGCTCCATATCAATATTGCATCAGTATTTGGTCTGCTGTGGTGCTTTTGGGATTGTGCTAAACTAGCTGATACTGTCCACTACATGCATTACTAAAGCATTAAAATGCAATGAAGTAAATAAATTCTCGACACATAGTTGAAGCCGCTAGCAAATTCCTTGTAGCACAACAGTAAGTTGATCAAAGAGCTTATTTGCAAAGAGGTGGGTGTATTTCTGCAAAATTCTGGAAGCTGGTGTGA
The DNA here is from genome assembly GCA_900660455.1 of Gephyroberyx darwinii. NCBI lineage: Eukaryota > Metazoa > Chordata > Actinopteri > Trachichthyiformes > Trachichthyidae > Gephyroberyx > Gephyroberyx darwinii. The sequence continues at coordinate 10,334 of CABFOQ010022257.1, forward strand.
AGATGGCTATTTTTTCAAACTCAAAAGAAAGAGCAGCGTGTGTGTGTGTGTGTGTGTGTGTGTGTGAGAGAGAGAGAGTGAGTGAGACAGATTTCCTTTGTGACACTACAGCTGATGTTATTTTATTGGTCCCACTGGCCAGAGCCAATAAACACCAAACTGAAAGGACAACAGCTGGGGAACAATGATAGCATATTGATGATTTTTGTGTGTGTGTGTGTGTGTGCATGCATCTAAGTGTGTGTCTGTAAGTGTATAAGCACATGCATGCCTGTCTCCATGCACATGTATGCATGTGTATGTGGTTGTGTTTGTGTGTGCGTGGTATATGTGTATGTGTACTTGTATATCTGTAGGTTCAGGCATGTTTGTGTGAATATTTCTACTGTGTGTGTGTGTGTGTGTGTGTGTGTGTGTGTGTGTGTGGTGTTTGTCTCTGTGGGCATTATCTTGGCGTCCGTGATTTATGATCTGTGTTATGTGTTGCACTGGGGAGATATAAAACTACAGAATGGACCTTTATTGGCTTTCTTCTTTATTTCAGTCCCCTGCTTCATCCATCACTCTCTGTCTCTCTCTCTCTATCTGTCTGTCTCTCCCTCTCTGTCTTGATCTCTACTTCTCTCTCCCTCTCTCTGTCTCATTCTCTCCGTCTCTCCCTTAGACTAATAAAAACAGATATTGATAACCTGTCTGCTGCACGTCAGTAGAATTGCTATTTATTTTGTTTTCTTGTTACAGTGGTATAGAATTTGTTCTATCGGTTGCCGTTCTCCGCGGGTCAAAGTGAGACGGTGAGATTGATGCATTGTTGCCCGAGCTTCAGACTCATTTTGTGTTATTCTATTGGCTCTTTGGCCTGAGAGTAGTCTAAGACCTAGACAGAAACTAAATCCTTGGTTTGGTTCTTAGGTAAAATACGAAGTTAAGAACTAGAATTCAGCTAATGCAAAATGAATGGGAGTGATAGGGGCTGAAACAACACGATAGATAGATAGATAGATAGATAGATAGATAGATAGATAGATAGATAGATAGATAGATAGATAGATAGATAGATAGATAGATAGATAGATAGATAGATAGATAGATAGATAGATAGATAGATAGATAGATAGATAGATAGATAGATAGAGTATACTCACATGTACATGGGTTGTAGTTGAAGATGGGAGGTCTTCTGAGGCCCCTGGTAACCATAGGAGTCAAACCCTCCTATAAAATCAACTGGACAACAACAACACCAGTTAGACATTCACCAATACACATGATTGGAGGGAACTTGGGTGTGTTGGATGTGAGTGGGCGTGTCATTAGGGTTATCACGTCGGCACCTCTCATCACAGATGTTTCCTTGGATTAGGCTGATAAGGTCTCAAAAGTAGATTTTAGTGTCCCAGAACCTTCGTCTTTGGTCTTAACTGTACAAAAAAGATTAATACTTATGCATAGATATTTTTACGTCTTGGAAATACTCCTAAGTGATCTAAGAGAGCTCTACAGACAACCTAAATCAGACGCTGTCAGCTGGTGTCTGTTTTACCCAGACAGAAGCAGAAGACCCTGCACCCTGAGGAAGCCATGATGTTCTTGACGTTGACGATAAAGAGCTCATAAAGGGACACTTCCTTGCCTTGATCACAGGAGAGATTCCATGACATCAAGTACAATGCAGAATCTGCTGTCACTGCTGAGATGAAAGCAGTCATAGCTTTCTGGTGAAAGATTAAATGTAACAGCGCACAAAGTGATGATTGTGGCCCATTGAAGTTTGCAACAAAAAGTTTGCACTATCAAGTTGCACCTAACGCCAAACATAGTCAGGCGAGTTGAATTGATCATTGATATTGACAAACTGCATTGTAGCAGTATCTAGTTAATAAGGAAGAAACAGTTGTATTATTGTGACAAGCAGCGGATCTTCACACAACTCCCATAATGCTCTTTTCATATCTGTACTTGTTTTTTACTACTCCTCAGACTCTCATATGTAATCCGTTGTATGGCTGGTGCACGGGATATCTATCTAGCGGTAATATTACCCACCAGAAGCACAAAACCATTTTTCATTTGTTTCAGGTGGTGCACCGGCCTCTGTTAAACCTTTACGTTCAAACAACACACCATCGCCTATGCTGTGTGTATTCTTTCTCCTTGTGAATCCACAATAACGACTGGGTTGGTGTGAATAGTAAGGATTCCTGTTAATTCCTGTTGATTCCTGTTAATTCCTGTTGATTCCTACTGATTCCTGTTGATTTCTGTTGATTCCTGCTGCAGCTGAATCGTCTCAACAAACCACACCAGCTACTGCCATGCTCTACCCTTTTAGCTAAACAAGGATTTTCAACCCTTAACCTTGTCAGAGTTCTACCTATCGAGCTACACGTGAAATATGAACACAAATAATGTTATTCTTAAGACCTAGGTCAGCCAAATCATACTTGTACTTGTGAACATGAACAATCCTCCTCCCAAGCCAGAAACCTCAGACTCTAATCTGTGATCTTTTACAGCCAAAGTATTTTTTAAGTTAGTGCTATTTTGTTATTTGGCAGCTGTGACTGTTCACCAATACAGTCATATTTCAGATCGAAGAACTCAGCTTTAACACACAAAGATAGTTTTAGTTATCCTAGGGTGGGTCTGTGCATGCCTGAATGTGTTTTTTTTCTCTGTGTTTATGCCAAGCAGTGTGTGTGTGTGTGTGTGTTGACGTGTGCTTGTGTGTACAAGTATGTGATAAGGATCTGTCTGACACATGTGAGTAGCTCTGACAAGACTGAATTAACTGATTAATCCCCCCAACCACCAACACACCCACCCACACACCCACCCACACACGCACACACACACACACACGTGCGCAAAGAGTAATTATCAGAGTAATTAGCTTTCTCAGCAGCTCTAAAGCTACATTGG